>JAWZYT010005876.1:102500-153842 GCA_034508575.1 Petrolisthes manimaculis | reverse complement strand
CATCCCTGTTCAATTTTTTTTATTTTTTTTTTGTCATTATTTTTCTCTCATATTTCTCTCTCATCAAATCTACAATTTTGTTTCCATCGTCCGTCTACTATTTTCTTTTTCCTTCCTCCATCCCTGTTCATTTTTTTTTTTTTTTGTCATTTTTCTCTCATATTTTATATTCCTTCATCCTTCCTCTTATACTTACACCCGTAGTTTAAAACAATTTGAGGGCCCTTACTGGAGCTCTATGAACCCTCCAAATAATCCAGGCCACAGAACGCTTCAGTGTTTCGAATAGGGAATCTGTTGCCTGGAGTAGTTTGGAGAATTCATAGAGCTCCAGTAAGGGCCCTCAATTTTTTTTTAAAACTACGGGTGTAAGAATATAGAATGATAATAATAGGATCACATCACAGTCACTCTGTCTGCGAACATAAAACTCGACTTACAACTCCTTATATATATTTTGTCTCCCCCGTGTTTTCTTTACTTATATTATCCTGTGTCCTTCCTTCCTTCCTATACCTATTTTCCTCCCCCCACCCCCACCCCTTCTCTCTCTCTCTCTCTCTCTCTCTCTCTCTCTCTCTCTCTCTCTCTCTCTCTCTCTCTCTCTCTCTCTCTCTCCTCTCTCTCTCTCTCTCTCTATCTATCTATCTATCTCTCTTTCTCTCGTGTTTGCGTTCCTTTTTCTTCAATTCTCTCCCTCCCCACCCTCTCTCTCTCTCTCTCTCTCTCTCTCTCTCTCTCTCTCTCTCTCTCTCTCCATCACTCTCCTTCCCATCCCCCTATTCCACCTCTGACCTCCAATTCTCTATATATACTGCACCTTCCCTGACCCTCTTCCCCCACACTCCCTCCCTTCCTTCAGTGCAATTATTATCATCCCCCTTTTCCACCGCTGCATTTCCCCCCTCTTCCCCTCACTATAGCTGCATTCTCCCTCTTCCCCCATCTCCCCCACCCACCATTATCCCTTCCCTCTATCCCCCCACTACCCCCACCCTTCTACCCCCTCCCCCTCCCCCCCGTCGTGACCAGCGGAGCATGGAGGTGGTCACACAGTTTTGATGGATGGATGACGTGGTGAGGGTGAGGTACTGAATGTATGACACCACACTGTCCACGCTCCCACGATGTATACACACACACACACACACACACACACACACAGAGGGAGAAGGACAGGTAGTGCACAGGTAAGGACAAGGTGAGGCCAGGACATGAAATAAGAAAAACGTGTTTAATAGAGCTCCTCTTCCGCAATACACATTATACAGAAAACACATATACATGTACTAACATAACATGATATACACACCTATACATAACAACACACACACACACACACAGATACAAAAATAGTCCAATCCCCACAATAGTTACCTAATAAACCAAAATCACAAATAAATATATGTATGAGCGAACATGCGTGATTGTATCTGTGTACGTCTGTGTGTTGGTTTGTGTGAATGAATATTATGTGCGTATGTATGAGAATGTATTTGTGTATGTCTGTTCATTCATCGATATGTATCCATACAACATCATCTATCGCATCACCATTTTATAATGTATATTTTCAGCCCTTGTTTGCCTTACCAAATAAACCTATTATTATTATCATTATCATTATTATTATTATTATTATTATTATTATTATTAATATTATTATTATTATTATTATTATTATTATTATTTTTCTTCTTCTTCTTCTTCTTCTTCTTCTTATTATTATTATTATTATTATTATTATTATTATTATTATTACACCCAGGAGCGAGCCAGGAAGGAAGGAAGGGAAGGAAGGAAGGAAAGGAAGGAAGGAAGGAAGGAAGGAATCACAACACAAAAATGCTGGACCAACAAACAGGTAACATTTAGGTCCGTATCCCACACCACCCGACCCCCAACAGGTGAGGTATATAGTCTATGTTATTATCTGACCAACATTTTACCCACCAGTGTCTCCATACAGATACAAGGGGGAGAATTATTAGGAAATCTCAGGAAGCCAGCCAGCAGATGGATTATGTCCCATGTTTTTCAGAATGAACGATGAGGTTAGAGTTTGTTGATATTGTTGTTAGTTATTAAGAGGGTGTGGAATATGGGGGGCAGGCTTGGAGGGGTTAGGTTGGAGGGGTGCGGGAGTAAGGGACAGGCGTGGGAGTTTTTGGGAGTGAGGGAGTAAGGGGGACAGGCTTGGGAGTTTTTGGGAGTGAGGGAGTAAGGGGGACAGGCTTGGGGAGTTTTGGGGGGTGCGGGAATTGGGGACAGGCATTCTACCCACCCCAAGCTTGTTCCCCTATTCCCACACACCCCAAACCCCCCCAAGTCTGTCCCCTACTCCCGCACCCCCTTAATATTGGTTTCTAAACATGTCTGTGAGAAATTTTACCATGTTTAGTAAATATGTACACATATTTGTTGCTCTCGATGTACTACGAAAACTTTTGTTGCAATAATGTCTGAATAATTGCCCACTTTTCACACAGTTTAGTAAAATTTGGAATGTACACTTTGTACTTTGTTTCGCAAGTATTTCGAAAAAAAAAGACTGTGTTAGTGCTGATAAAACTAAGTGAGTGTGATGGTCGCTTTCCTCACAAAAAATCCTCGTCATTCGTGTCATAATATTGTGTCACAGAACTCATTGTCAGGTATCAAATGTAGACCTCCTCAACCTAACCTAACTTGTCGTAATATTGTGCCACATAACCCGTTGTCAGGTATCAAATGTAGACCTCCCCAACCCAACCCAACCTAACCTAACCTAACCTAACCTGTCATAATATTGTGCCACATAACTCGTTGCCAGGTATCAAACGTAGACCTCCCTAACCTAACCTAACCTTGGACCTCCCAGCTTCAACTGTCCCTCTTTTCTTTTTATTTCCTTCCTGCTTGCTGTCACACCTCTCTATCACCTTTTTCTGGCGCTATAGGACCTCGATGTTGCGGCGCCTAATATTCTTCAATAAAAAAAAAAAATTGGACCTCCGAGCCACAGCCAACATAACAAGTCTCCATCGTCAACCTTTCTAACCAGCTAGTACAGTTTTGACAAGCACTGGGGTTTTATGCACGGTAAATAATATGTTCACAGAATAATATTGATTGTCTAGTTTATTAGTTTGTGAATGTTACTTTGTCCACTAGCATGTCAACTCACTTTTCTCTCTCTATATGTTTCCGAATATGTTTGCCATGTTCTACTGTGTTATGTATGTACGACAAAATTTAATATGTTAAATTTAATCTGTAGTACTTATTTTATTGTCTTCCATGTTATATGACCTTAATTTCACATTTCACGTACATTTCAGTGTTTATAAGTTGCAGATATGTACTGTACCAAGATGTGTAAACTTTGTGTGTAATTTGTCTTGGACTGCAGTATATTAGACGAAAATAAAAACGATAATTTAGTACAAGAACTGGCACATTTTCACCAAAGTACAATAAAAGAAAAATAAGAATAGTACAGCCACAATCAAATAACCACCGACACTTTCCTTCCATCGTGCCACTAAATCAGTACCGTATCATATCAAAATATAATCATACAACAACACCTTACGTCAACTCAACCCCCTCAATTATTATTAATATGAGATGCTATAAAATCCTACACGTGTTGTTCTTATTACCAAGATATTTACTACGATGGAAGGAAAGTGTCGGTGGATATTTGATTGTGGATGTACAGTCGCGGTCAAATATAATCATCCATATAGGGGTAACTCACGTAAGAGTTTGACAGCTTCCCTCTGTTCCTTAGATGATAAAACTTTCCAATAAATAGGTTTACTACCATCTTTTAATTTAATACAAGCAGCTACACACTACTTAAACAATAACATCGTATGTGAACTTGAAAACATTAGACAGTAAATTGTTTGAGACACCCATATGTGGATGATTATTATTGACCACGGACTGTACAATGGCCAGAAAACAGATACGAGACCTTTGAACTTAGACACACAAAATATTTAACACAATGTCAAAATGTAGGTAGATATATTTGTGTGTCCATGCATGTAGGTGGGTGAGTTGTGCCTGGCAGAGCTTCATGTTATAATATATAGGAGACATCCGTTTGTATACTCTTTCTCAGGTGCATAACTGTACTCTACCTGAAGGGGGAACTAAAAAAAAAAAAAAAAAAAAAAAAAAAAAAAAAAACGAAGGAAATCTCAGTCAGGCCAACATTTTTCCCACATATTGTCAATCTGAGAACCACATATGAAACGATTACGGGCAAGTGATCGCTGGAGGGGGAAGGGACGAAAACAGTGTCATACATACGAGAGGCAGGGAGGATGGCATAAGGGTGGTAGTCCCGTAGAGAGGGTGTGTTAGAGTGGGTCGTATGGCTTGGAGGGGTAGGTAGCAGCGTCATAATGAACTGATACACTTTTGTTGTTGATCTGATATCCTGAGGCTCCTAGGAAGGTACAGAGGCTTACAAAATATGAAGGGGGGAAAGACAGACAGGTTCGGTTCCCCGCCGCCTGCCACGAGGAAAGGGAGGGGGGTGAGAGGAGAGGAGAGGAGAGAGGGGGAGGAGAGAGGGGGAGGAGAGAGGGGGAGAGGAGAGAGATGATGGGAAGGGGGGACATGTGGTGGAGTGGCAGGAAATAAAAATTGGGATGAATATATGGACTGATGGATGGGCTGCAGAAAGGTATGGAGAGGGGGGGAAGGGGGGAAGGAGGAAGGAAGTAAGGAGGGAGGGAGGGAGGGAGGGAGGGAGGGAAGGAAGAAGGGACGGAGGGAAGGAAGTAGGAAGTAAGAAGAGAAAGAAAGAGGAAGGAAAGAGATGACTGGAAGGAGGATAGGAAGTAAGGAAGAGAAAGAAAGAGGAAGGGAGGGAGGGAAGGAAGTAGGAAGTAAGGAAGAGGAAGAAAGTGGAAGGAAATAGATGACTGGAAGGAGGATAGGAAGTAAGGAAGAGGAAGGAGGGAAGGAAGGAAGTAGGAAGTAAGGAAGAGGAAGAAAGTGGAAGGAAAGAGATGATTGGAAGGAGGATAGGAAGTAAGGAAGAGGAAGAAAGAGGAAGAAAAGAGATGGAAGGAATGGGATAGGAAAAGTATACCGTATAAAATTATGTAGGAAGGGAGGAAATGTAATGAGTAAGACGAGGATAAAATGTAGAATGAATTGAAGGAAGGAGGCTGTAATGAAAAGAGAAAAATAAGTGAGAGCGAAAAAGTAGAAAAAAAAGAGGGAAAAAAGAAGAAATGGTGAAAATAATAAAGAGAGGAATGGTAAGAGAAAGGAAGAGATAGAGAACTGAACTTATAACATGTGAACAAGAGAAAATATATACAAATGAAAAATATATATAAATAGGGGTATAGGAAATAATTGAAAGAGGGGAGGAGGGAAAATAAAAGAAGGAAGAACGAGAGAGAAGAAGGACGAGATGGAAAGGGATAGCGGAAGAGAATTTAGATGAAGATAATTGATGAATGAATGAATGAGTGGGTGAGTGAGTGAAGGGATGTGTGTGTGTGTGAGGGAGAAACACAAGAAGGAGTCAGAATGGATGGAGGAATGGCTCAATGGGGCTGGGAAAAGGGGGAGAAAAGGGGGGGAAGGGTGGGGGTATGTGGAAGGGGAGAGACAACAGAGGGAGAGAGAGAAATCAGGAGGAAAGGGAGGGAGATGATGGGGAAAGGGAAGGAAAGGAAGTGGTAGATAGGCAAGGAAGGTGAGGGAAGGTTAGGCAGGCAAGGAAGGTGAGGGCAGGCAGGGAAGGTGAGGGTAGGCAAGGAAGATTAGGGTAGGCAAGGAAGATTAGGGCAGGCAAGGAAGATTAGGGTAGGCAAGGAAGATTAGGGTAGGCAAGGAAGGTTAGGGCAGGCAAGGAAGATTAAGGCAGGCAAGGAAGATTAGGGTAGGCAAGGAAGGTGAGGACAGAGGGTGACTTATAACACTTATCATGATTCGAGACAAGACTGAGGAAAAAACATAATATTATATAGACATTTTGTAAAACAGTACAATATATCAAATCGGTAACATCTGAATGAGGGAGAGGAAACAGGCAGGGAAAGAAATGTGTGAGATAAGATCGAAGGTACAGACAGTGAAAGGTAATACAGATAAACATACAGTATATATTTTTGGGGGTAAGCATGGAAGAGTTCACCATGGAAGGGAAAGTAACCACTGGCGTCTGATGGAATGAGAAGAAAAAAGAGGTGAGGCAGGAAGAGAATGGCAGGAAAAGGAAGGAAGCGGTGGTATAGTTGGACACAGGAATGGGTGGTACAGCCCAAGTGAAAGATGGTCAATTTCTGCCAATATCAAGTTCCTTAGTGCCAAATAGGAGATATCAGGGGCAGAAGTCAGTATTGAGGATGGTGTGTGTGTGTGTGTGGGTTCCTTAGTGCCAAATAGGAGACATCAGGGCAGAAGTTAGTATTGAGGATGGTGTGTGTGTGTGTGTGGGGTTCCTTAGTGCCAAATACGAGACATCAGGGGCAGAAGTCAGTATTAAGGATGGTAATAAAAAGCAAGTACCTGATAATAGACACTGGTTACTCAAATGGACAAGTATGTTTCACCTGGGCTGTACCACCCATTCATGTGTCCAACTGTACAACACAGTGGAATTAAGGTAAGACTGAAGAACATATTATACATTTTTTGGTAAAGGAGAGTTACTGTGGGGTACATGGGAGGTATAATAAGTATAGCCAATCAGCAGGAAGGGAGAGGAAGCAAGGTGAGGAGGAGAGGAAGCAAGGTGAGGTGAGACAGTAATGACAAGTATAATAGTAGTGTGTCCCTCGCACGTGTTGACTGGCCAGCAATCACCTGTAGACACTAATGAGGTTTTTTGTAGCAGCGTCTCCATGGTTGGATATATACCTTTCCTACCTGCATACCCTTACCTTTCCCTACCCTTCATGTCCTCTACCCTTACCTTTCCCTACCCTGCCTTCCCTTCCCTTCCCCACCCTTCATGTCCTGTACCCTGCCTTCCCTTCCCCTCTCCTCCCCTTCATGTCTTTCCTACCTGCATACCCTTCTCTTCCCTACCCTTCATGTCTTCCCTTCCCTCTACCCTTCATGTTCTGTACCCTGCCTTCCCTACCTGCCTTCCCTTCCTCTACCCTTCATGTCCTCTACCCTGCCTTCCCTACCTGCGTGCCTTTGGACCTGCATGCTTCCTGCCTTCCCTTCCTGCATACCTTCCCTCAATCACCCTTGACCACCACAACACTGTCATGCTCTCTCTCTCTCTCTCTCTCTCTCTCTCTCTCTCTCTCTCTCTCTCTCTCTCTCTCTCTCTAAAAGAAGGAATGCGACCAGGTGTAACTCGCTCACATACACAGTCACTGGCATAAGTTTCAATACACATTTAGATAGCTCAAATAAATTGCTGACAATTTTTTTAAAGACAGAAAAAGAAAAGAGGACATTAGGAGACAGGAATAGGAGGAGGAGGAGGAGGAGGAGGAGGAGGAGGAAGAGAGGAGGAGGAGGGAGGAGGAGGGAGGAGGAGGAGGAGGAGGAGGAGGAGGAGGAGGAGGAGGAGGAGGAGGAGGAGGAGGAGGAGGAGGAGGAGGAGGAGGAGGAGGAGGAGGAGGAGGAGGAGGAGGAGTTGCATAAGGTGAGTCAATTAGTGGATGCAAGCAAGTGGCGGCAGGACACAAGGAACAACAACAGACTGCATGGGTGAAGGGGAAGCCAAGGGTGTCACTCACTCACTGCTGGGGGCATGAGAGAGAGAGAGAGAGAGAGAGAGAGAGAGAGAGAGAGAGAGAGAGAGAGAGAGAGAGGGAGAGAGAGAGGACATGTGAGGGTGAGAGAAATATATAAAGGGATGAGAGGGTGAGAGAGATATAAAGGGAGAGGGTGAGATATATATATATATAGGGATGGGAGGATGAGAGAGAGAAAGAGAGGGGAGGGGAGGATGAGATAGAGAGATAAAGGGGAAGGTGAGGGGAGAAAATATCCAACTTTCACAAAAACGAATCATTTTACACCATATATTTTTGTACTTTTTAAATCTCTTGCTCAGTCGAAAATTACTATACATGGAAAAAACGAATAAACTTAATTACACCATAAAACATCCATATATGCATTATCTCTTAGGCAGTCGAAACTAACCAAAAACATGTATATTTACGCAGTCGAAAATAACCAAAAACATGTATATTTACGCAGTCGAAAATAACCAAAAACATGTATATTTATCAGTGGTCGAGACTGTACTCCATAATCTGAATATTTTTTTCTCAATATAAACAGTAAGACAAGTTTCCCTGCCTGCATCGTGGCCCAGTAAATCTCCTATTGGGGTATACAGTATATTTATTACCTTCTGCTACGAATGGCCCCCTCAGCCCCCCAGCCAACAACACGCAAATCCAGGAAAGGAAGTTTGGGGAACATTGAATGACAGGTTAATTTGGCTGGAACCTTTGCATGCCTCGATCACTACTGGTACTCGTGATGGTTGTAGTGGTGGTGGTGGTGGTGGTGGTAGTGGTGGTGGTGGTGTTGGTAGTGGTGGTGGAAGTGGTGGGATGAAACTTTTACTGAAGCGTGTGCATGGTGTGGTGAAATATATTGTTGTTGTTGTTAGTGGTTGGTGGTGGTGTTTTTGGTTGTAGTGTTGTAGTTGTGGTGTTAGTGGTTGTGGTGTTGGTGGTGACGGTGTTTTTGGTGGTGGTGGTAATTGTATGTGTGTTGATGGGTTGGGGATATATACTTCACTCCTGATGTTCCTCTCGTTTCCCCCCTCAGTCCATACCTATAATGACCATACCAAGCCTCACCTCAGCCCCTTCCTTCCTTCCATGCACGTCAGCACACACACACATACACACACACATAAGCAGTAACCACATTGCGCAACACACACACACACACCGTCTCAGAAAATTATGCCATATGTATTAGTGTTCATAATATTATTCTGATAAAGGAAGTTGACACACTTAGCTGAGCTGCTGTGTGTGTGTGCGTGTGTGTGTGTGTGTGTGCGTGTGTGTGTGTGTGTGTGTGTGTGTGTGTGTGTGTGTGTGTGTGTGAGTGTGTGTGTGTGTGCTATACTACACAACACAGACCATAGCGTGTTGTGCCTTCATGTTCTGCTTTAACTCATTTTTTACGGTTTCTTGGGGAGTTGTGTAATGGATGGGTTGAACCTTCTGGTACAGCCACAATCAAATATTTATCCACCGACACTTTCCTTCCATCGTGGTACAGTTACCAAAAAAGATATTGCGACAAATCTTGATAGAACTTTAACCCTAGTAATATCCACAACTATTTGTAGGGACTATAATTATAGCATGTATAACAGAAGGAAAAATATACATATCTTCTGTAATACATACTTATAATCCCTACAAACAACTATGGACATTAATATATTTAATGTATCAATAGTTGTCGCAATACCTTTTTTGGTAACTGTACATATCTTGGTAATAAGAACAACACGTGTATGATTTTGCAACACCACATAATAATATTTAAGGGGGTCGAGTTGACATAAGGTGTTGTTGTTGTATGACTAAATTTTGATATGATACTGATTTATTTGCACGACAGAATGAAAGAAAGTGTCGGTGGTTATTTGATAGTGCCTGTACCTTACAAAATCAGCAATCATTACGTGTGGGTCGTCTGCTGTCGGCAACCTGGGGGCTACTGATGTCCCCAAAATTATGCCACAAAAAAACACTTTCCTTACTCGTACAATCAGGTAGGAACTAAACTGTTTGCTGACCGAGTTTCGAGGAAGAATAGTACCGTAGTTAGTTCTCTATGCTACTGACAACAGATGCCTCCATTTTAGTGAATTGAAGTTCATTTATTCGTACAAATTGCGCCACAAAACAAGTCACATACGGGAATATTATGGTACAGTTGCCAAAAAAGGTATTGCGACAAATCTTGATAGAATTTTAACCCTAGTAATATCCACAACTATTTGTAGGGACTATAATTATAGCATGTATAACAGAAGGAAATACACATATCCTTCTGTAATACATACTTATAATCCCTACAAACAACTATGGACATTAATATATTTAATGTTGTATCAATAGTTGTCGCAATACCTTTTTTGGCAACTGTACATACAGTAGTGTACAGTCACAATCAAATAACCATCGACACTTTCCTTCCATCGTGCAAATGGAAGGAGGTAAACTTGTCAAGATCAACATTCCTGCCTCAAGGGAACGAAAGGGAGTCATATCAGTTTTGATTTACATTTGAGTATACAGTATAGTTTTGTTTCACTTTACATTTGAGTATACAGTATAGTTTTGTTTCACTTTATATTTGAGTATACAATATAGTTTTGTTTCAATTTATATTTGAATATACAGTATACAGTATAGTTTTGTTTCAATTTATATTTGAGTATACAGTATAGTTTTGTTTCAATTTACATTTGAGTATACAATATAGTTTTGTTTCAATTTATATTTGAGTATATAATATAGTTTTGCATCACTTTACATTTGAGTATTTGAGTTTTGTTTTTCGTTTGAATATACAATAGTTTTGCTTCACTTTTCGTTTTGTTCATTGGTGTTGCAGGACTATTGTGTGTGACTGTACGGGCTTTATGATGCTACAGGTGTCCCTCTGTAAATGAGGATGTGTGTACAGGTATTGTGTTCGTGTGTGTGTGTGTGTGTGTGTGTGAGTATACCTGTGTCGGCGTGTACAGGTGGAGCTTGGTAATGTTGTGTGTGTGTGTGTGTGTGTGTGTGTGTGTGTGTGTGTGTGTGTGTGTGTGTGTGTGTGTGTGTGTGTGTGTGTGTGTGTGTGTGTGTGTGTAGGGGTGGAGAAGCATCCTAGTGCGTGTGGGTGGTTATGAATGAAACCCACCCATCCCCTGCCCAGTTCTCACGCCCACCCTATCCTGCTATTACGCATCTCACTCCATCCTATATATCCCTATCCCACCCTATCCTATACCTCTCCTTACCTATCCATATATAGCATTATCTTATATACTGATATTTCACATGTTGTATGTAAATAGGTGTCTTGTTTGATGAATAATTATAATTAAATAATTAATCAGTAGGTTAATTAATAACAAACAGAACTAAAAATAATTAATCTTGCTCCTACCACAATGATTATCAATTAAAAAAACAAAAACAAAAAAAACATTAAACTTTACTTACTTACATATCTTACCCTTCCTTCCTATAATATCTTACCTAACCCTGCCTTACCTACCTTCACATGTTTTATCTTACCCTATCCTTCCCTATAATATCTTACCTAACCCTGCCTTTCCTAACACAACTATTATACCATGTCCTAATAATTATACTTTATTATAATATGTTGTTACCCTAGTATATCTATTCTTAACTTACCCACAACTTGCCTTACCTTACACTGACTTACCTTGCCTTTTACTAATTGACAAATCCATAATTCTGCCTTTCCTTACTTTATCTACCCTACTCTAATCAGTATTTACCATATATATTTCACCTATATATATCTAACTGTAACAATATACTATCTAGTGTAACACTGTACTGTACAGTATATTATAAACTTGTTTCACTGGTCCAATATAATAATATTGTTGTCTTTATACGAATAGTATTTTCCTTGTGGTCTCACTTCATATAGTAATTTCCCTGTAACCATATCTTGTGTAGTGTAATACTGTATGTACATTATAAGTTTATTTCTCTAGTTCAGTATAGTAATTTTGTCATCTTTATACATATAGTAATTTCCCTGTAAGAATTTACTATTTACTGCAACACTGTATATTATAAGGCCTACCTCTCTAGTTCATTATTATATAAGTTTGTTATCTTTATACATGTAATTTGATATAATATATATTGTACAATATTTGCCGCTCATGCTTGAGCGTAATAAATTAATCAAACAAAATCTCTCTCTCTCTCTCTCTCTCTCTCTCTCTCTCTCTCTCTCTCTTCTCTCTCTCTCTCTCTCTCTCTCTCTCTCTCTGCCTAATTTCATATGTTGAGGAGTACAGTACAGTCGCGTTCATTAGTTCTACAACACCATCGAATGAAATGGACTCTAAAATTGATGGATATAATTTTACTTGTCGCGTCTCTGTAATAAACGGCGAAACATACATGTGTCCCTCAATATAGGTGTGTGTGTGTGTGTGTGTGTGTGTGTGTGTGTGTGTGTGTGTGTGTGTGTGTGTGTGTGTGTGTGTGTGTGTGTGTGTGTGTGTGTGTGTGTGTGTGTGTGTGTGTGTGTGTGTGTGTGTGTGTGTGTGTGTGTGTGTGTGTATTTTCCTTTGACTTTAAGGGGCCCTGAGGAGTTGTAATAAGAAAATGGAGGTTAAGGTGGTAATTCTTTTTGGTTACATTGAAGTGCCATGATTCCCTAATTTATATGGAGAAGAATTATGTCAACAATTAAATACTTCTCCCTGTTTCATATTATGTTTTTTGTCTCACTATGCTTATGAGAGAGAGAGAGAGAGAGAGAGAGAGAGAGAGAGAGAGAGAGAGAGAGAGAGAGAGAGGAAATGCATGTGCTACAACAAAATAATATCTCATTCCATCAACTATCACTATTTCCCACCTCACACTCCACCCAGACTGTGTGTGTGTGTGTGTGTGTGTGTGTGTGTGTGTGTGTATGTGTGTGTGTGTGTGTATGTGTGTGTGTGTGTGTGTTTGATCGCTAGAACTAATCCCAGTTTTAGGAGATAAATAATTCATACATACATACATATTTATAAGTACAGTTGCCAAAAAAGGTATTGCGACAACTATTGATATAACATTTAATATATAAAAGTTCATAGTTGTTAGTAGGGATATATATAAATATGTACTACAGAAGGATATGTATATTTCCTTCTGTTATACATGCTTATAGTCCATATACAAATAGTTGTGGATATTACTAGGGTTAAAGTTCTATCAAGATTTGTCGCAATACCTTTTTTGGCAACTGTACATTGTATTTATAAGCCTTTCACGGGTTTTAATCATAAGGGCTGGTTTTGCAGGAATGTTGATATCCATGTTGTATATGAATAGATGAACCTCAACTTTGTGTGACTCGTTTGTAACTACTGAACAAAAGGGCTTGGTTGGTTTTGTTTTTGTCGCACATAATTATGAAGATGGGCACGAGTTAGTTCAAGCATATTAGATTACATTTTAGATACCTGTATTACATATTAGATTAGAGATATTAGATTAAGTTAGAAAAGGGGCCTCAATTTTCATGATAGGTATTCTGTTGGTTTCCAAGTTCTGTGACGGTGCTTGCTATAGTTGTACAGTCGTGGTCAATAATAATCATCCACATATGGGTACCTCAAACAATTTGCTGTCTAATGTTTTAACGTTCACATATGATGTTATTGTTTTAAGTAGTGTGTAGCTGCTTGTATTAAATTAAAAGATGGTAGTTAACCTATTTATTTGAAAGTATATCATCTAAGGAACAGAGGGAAGCTGTCAAACTCTTACGTGAGTTACCCCTATATGGATGATTATATATAACCACAACTGTATGTACTCTCAAATGCTGTACTGTAATACCATATCAACTTAATGAGTCTTGGTTTGAATAACAACAACTCATGGTTACTATACGGTACCAGTTCAACCTGTTACCCAGTAGGAGTGCAAAGATCGACCCTCCCTTCATCACCACGTACAGACGGCAGCATAAATTCGCGTCCATCTCGTGTACTTAATTTGCTTATATGACCAGATAGTTGCATTCTGAACCCGTTTTTATTCCAACAACAACATACGTAATTTACCATATGAGAACTATATCTATCATCTCAGCATTAAAACTGTATTACAACATCACTCACTATAGCTAAAACATACGCAGGTGAAAATGAAGCGAACTTGTGCTGCCGACTGTACAAATAGGCTAATAATACACCAGGAAACTGAGAACGAATGTGTACTCAGTCATAGACCAGTGAGTGCACCGTGAAGCGAAAATGACGCTTCTCACTTATGATTATGACCCTTAATTAACACCCCTGTCTCCTTTCATACATATTACTGCAGGGGTCCATGTATCAAACTCCATCCATCAAACACAAAGAGTAAACGCGGAAGTACAGGAAGGCATTCGGTACAATTCGTGGCCTTATAAAGTTTTAATATCATCCATCATATCATCTCTCGGTTGCATCTGTCTAAATTTACGTATATGTGAATCACAGTAGAGGCTGGAGGGAGAGAAAGGGAAAGTTGGTGGTGGGTTCACACTACTGGTACCGTCTATAATAAGAGTTCTGTGATATTGTGATTAAAAAAGATTTGAGGTTTTTAAAGTACGGTATATGGTGAAACTTTTTTTTCTTTGTACCACTATTGATTATATTCCTTTTAATTTCATATTCATGGTGTTTATATTTCAACGATTCATTGTGTAATATTTGGCAATTATGAAACTACAGAGATATGTATGTAGGGGGATGAAAGGGAAAGAGAAGGAAGGAAGGGAAGGACAGAGAGGGAGAAATAAAGGGGAGGGATGAAGGGGAAGGAAGGGAAGGGAAGGACAGAGAGGGAGAACGAAAGGGAAGGGGTAAAGAGTGAAGGGACGAAAGGTGAAGTGAAGGGAAGGACAGAGAGGGAGAAATAAAGGAGAGAGATGAAGGGATGAGGGGGAAGGAAAGAAGGAAAGGACAGAGAGGGAGAAATAAATGAGAGATGAAGGGAAGGGAAGGGAGGGAAGGAAAGGGGTGAAGGGAAGGGGGAAGGGAAGGACAGAGAGGGAGAAATAAAGGAGAGAGATGAAGGGAAGGGAAGGGAAAGGAAAGGGAAGAGGTGATGACTTCCACAGATGAATGGCTACACATCTCAATCCCTTTTTTTTTTATCGCGTCTCACCGCCAATGTATTTTTTTATGTTAGTGACACGAGTATTGCAGGTGTTGGTTCCCTCATCCTATACAACACCAATATTGCAACTTACTGGGGAAAAAAAAATGTTGGCTCCCTCATCCTATACAACACCAATATTGCAACTTACTGGGAAAAAAAAATAGTTAAGCTAAACCTAAACCTATGTTGTTAAGAGGGTGTGGGAATAGGGGGACAGCCTTTGGGGGGGGGGTTTGGGGATGCAGGATGTAGGGGGACAGGCTTAGGGGGGGTTTAGGGGGTGCAGGATGTAGGGGACAGGCTTGGGGGGGTTTAGGGGGGTGCAGGAGTAGGGGGACAGGCTTGGGGGGGTTTAGGGGGGTGCAGGAATAGGGAGACAGGCTTGGGGGGGGGTTTGGGGATGCAGGATGTAGGGGGACAGGCTTGGGGGGGTTTAGTGGTGGTGCAGGAGTAGGGGACAGGCTTGGGGGGGTTTGAGGTGGTGCAGGAGTAGGGGGACAGGCTTGGGGGTAGTTTAGGGGGGTGCAGGAATAGGGAGACAGGCTTTCTTCCCACCCCAAGCCTGTCCCCTTATTCCCGCACCCCTCAAACTCCCCCCAAGCCTGTCCCCTACTCCCGCACCCCCTTAAGGGCAAGAGAGACTTATACCACAAGGGAGAAAGACCCAAAGTGGAGGGAGAGTTGAGGAATTGAAAAAAAAAAAAAAAAAAAAAAGAGTGACTATAGGGCCCCAAAGGAAAGAGAAATCCCTTAAACTATTGCTTACATCACCTCAAACACACACCCTCGATCCCCTACTAGGAGAGTTTATGTCACAGTGGCTGACTTTATCTATGAGTAATATAATATACACTCTGTGAGGACGTGTTACTTTCTTCCATTTAAGGACCCTGTGATGTAGTTAAGAAATTGGAGATAAATGAGTCCTTCAAATATGGCCACGGAACACTCTCAACTATATGGAAGGAGCTTGTTTCGTGGCATGTTCAGGAGGAATCAGAAGCCTCCAATTTCAAACACGATCACAGGGTCCTTAAGGCCAAAGAATTAAACCCTTCCACGTAATCCTGACAGTGTCCTTCGAATACCTAGAGACAGTAAATAAATGAACAATAAGATCCTTGGAAATTACTTATAGTTGGAACATAATTGGACTGTTCAAAGCTTCAACTAAAGCTGTTATACATATTAGTGGTCGTGACTGTACTGTAGGAACAATAGCACACACACAAAAAAACAACTTGAACTGTTCTTATTAAAACTTAAATGCACCCACTTTTATGCACCACTATTCAAGCGACTATCACCCGTAGTTTTAAAAAAAATTGAGGGCCCTTACTGGAGCTCTATGAACCCTCCAAATAATCTAGGCCACAAAACGCTTCAGTGTTTCGAATAGGGAATCTGTTGCCTGGAGTAGTTTGGAGGGTTCATAGAGCTCCAGTAAGGGCCCTCAAATTTTTTAAAACAACGGGCCTAAGTTTCTCCAATCTCCCTTGCTAGCTTTCATCTCTCATTTGTATCTTGATTTATTTATTTCTAACTCTTTCAACTTTATCCTCAACTTTTTAACCTTTTCACTGTTTCTATTTACTCTGATTCATTCTTCCCATACTTTTCTCTTCGTGATTCGGTTTTTCCTTCCCTCTTTCTTAGCTTACTTCGTCATTCTATACTCCTTCTCTTTTATTATTCTTTATTTCCCTACCTTTCCAACCCCATTATCATCTCTTTTCCTATTCCTCCTCTTCCATCTATACCCCCTCTTCTCTCTCCTTGCTCTCCTCCTTCCCTACCAGCTCCTCTCTCTCTATCTCTCTCTCTCTCTCTTTACACTGGAGGAAATTAGGTGTGAGAGTTGAAGGGGGGAAGAAAGAAGGCAGATTAAGGGATATCAGTCTTGGCATTTTTGTAGTTTTTTACTCTCTCTCGTTCTGTCTGCTTCTCATTCTCACCCATCCTCTCTCTCTCTTTCTCTCTCTCTCTTCTAGTTCAATCCACCTTTCTCTCTCTCTTTCTCCCTCTCTTTCCTTTTCTTATCATTCCCACTCCATATTCTCTCTCTCTCTCTCTCTCTCCAGTAAAACCCCTCCTTCCCTCTCTTCCCCTACCCCACCACTCTCTCTCTCTCTCTCTCTCTCACTCTCTCTCTCTCTCTCTCTCTCCATTTTTATCCTCTCACTTCATTAGTCAGCGTGCAACAAGGTGGGTCGTCGGTGGCAACGATGCAAGACCTTTTTTTCATTCTCTTTTTGTGCACCCATCACTTACCGTCGCCTCATTACTTTACTCCTTCTCTCCCATCTCTCTCATTCCCTTCCCTTTCCTTTTATCTCTTTCCTTTCTCTTACTTTCCCTCCCTCTTTCCTTTCTCTTTCTTACTCCTTCTCTCCCATCTCTCTCTTTCCTTTCCCTTCCTCTTTCCCTTCTCTTCATCTCTGTCTTCCTCTCTCCTTCCCTTCCCTTCATGTGTCTTCCTTTCTCCTTACCTCCCTTCATATCTGTCTTCCTCTCGCCTTCCCTTCATCTCCCTCTTTCCTTTCTCTTTCTGTCCCTCCCTTACTGCTTCTCTCTCCCTCTCTCCTTCCCTTTACATGTGTTTTAAATTTAGTTTATTATTTTGTTTACATGGAGGTTGTATGGTACAGTATACAATTAAAGTTTTAGTATTAATATGCAATGGAGAGAGAGAGAGAGAGAGAGAGAGAGAGAGAGAGAGAGAGAGAGAGAGAGAGAGAGAGAGAGAGAGATACAGTATTAGAGATGATGGATAGATACAATATTAGAGAGAGAGAGATATGGAGAGAGATAGATACAGTATGAGAGAGAGAGATACAGTATTAAAGAGAGAGAGAGAGAGAGAGAGAGAGAGAGAGAGAGAGAGAGAGAGAGAGAGAGAGATATAGAGAGAGAGATACAGTATTAGAGATGATGGATAGATACAGTATTAGAGAGAGAGAGAGATATGGAGAGAGATAGATTCAGTATGAGAGAGAGAGATACAGTATTAAAGAGAGAGATACAGTATGAGAGAGAGAGAGAGAGAGAGAGAGAGAGAGAGAGAGAGAGAGATACAGTATTAGAGATGATGGATATAAATACAGTATTAGAGAGAGAGAGATATGGAGAGAGATAGATACAGTATGAGAGAGAGAGAGAGAGAGAGAGAGAGAGAGAGAGATATGGAGAGAGATAGATACAGTATGAGAGAGAGATACAGTATTAAAGAGAGAGAGAGAGAGAGAGAGAGAGGTATCATCATCATAAGAGTATTAACAAGCCGTACATCACTTTCTTTTGCTCCCCCCTCCCCCCCCCCAGTGTACAAAAAACACACAAAAAGTTCACTAACTGACCCCCCCCTCCCCTCCCCCCTATGTCATAAATATATTGATACAAAGACTAGGGACCCCCCCACCCCACCCTTACCCTTTCCCTTACCCCTTCCCTTACCCCTTCCATTCCAGTCCTCTCTTTTGCAACACGGTCCCTTTCTGTTCATTTCTTACTCTTCCTACACTTTTCTTTTCTTTTCCTCTCCTCCCTTGCATTATTATTCATTTCTCTTCCTACACTTTGCTTCTCTCACTTTTCATTTCTTTCTCTTCCTACACTGTGCTTTCCTCCCTTTTCTCTTCGTTTCTCTTCTTACACTTTGCTTCTCTCCCTTTTCTTCTCACGTCTTTTCCTCTTTTCTCTTGCATTATCATTCATTTATCTTTATACACTTTTCTTTTCACTTCTCTTTTTCTCTTTTCTCTGGCATTATCATTCATTTCTCTTCCTACACTTTTCTTCCCTCCCCTCTTCTTTCAACTCCCTCCTTCCTTCCTTATTTTCTTTCCTGAAAAAGCTCCCTCCCTCACTCCTTACCTCAGTCTACATTTTTTCCATTCCTTTTCTCTCAAACATCTTATTATAATTTTATACTCTTTACTTTCCCATTAATCTTTTCATTTCCTCATTCATTTCTCCTCTCGCTAAATCTATCTCTCTCTCTCCCTTTGCAGTTTTTTTTTCATCCTTCCTTCCTGTAAATCCTTCTTGTTTCCTTTCTCATCCTTTTCCTTCCTTCGTCTATCCCACCATCCGTCCCTCCATTCTACATTTTCTATCCCCATGCATTTCTTTCCTCCCTCACTCCTTACCACTTTTCCTTACTGTGAAAAATATAATATCTTTCTTTTTTCTCTCCCTCAATTCCTTCTTTCGTATAAAATCTCCTTCCTTTTTCTTTCCCTCTTTTATTGTATCGATCCTCTCTTTTCCTCCTCCTCCTCCTTTCCCTTCTGCAATGCCATATATTTTTCCTCCCTCCCTCCCACCTTCCTTCCCTCCTTCTCTCTGCAATGCCACCTATTTTTCCTTCCTTCCTTCCTACCTCCCTCCCTCCCACCTTCCTTCCCTCCTCCTCTCTGCAATGCCACCTCTTTTTCCTTCCTTCCTACCTCCCACCTTCCTCCCTCCCTCCCACCTTCCTTTCCTCCTTCTCTCTGCAATGCCACCTCTTTTTCCTTCCTTCCTCCCTCCTTCCTTTCCTCCTCCTCCTTCTCTCTGCAACACATTTTTTCCCACCCTTTCCTACAACATATCCCTGCAAGTCTGTCAGTTCTGTTCAGTTCCCCCTCCGTTTTTTTTTTTTTTGCCATCCATTTTCTCCCCATGTATCTCTCCTCCATTTCCGTGTCTACCATTTATCACCTTGACACTAAGTGAATTTCATGATGGTCGCCTTCAATGCATACTCTATTTTGCATTTTCTTTTGATTCACCTCGGCCTGCATACGATACCTTTTTTTTTTTTTTTTTTTTTTTTTTAATATATCATTTTCTATTTTTGATATGTACGCCCTCTCATGTCTGCATTGTGTGTGTTGTAAATGCCTATGATGCACACTCAATTTAGCATTTTTTCAATATACCCCTCATATCTGTACAGTAAATAATGTGGTTTGTATTAATACGAAACTCCAATTATATTTTAAACCTTTTAGATTCTCCAAAACGCCGACGTCTTAGGAAGGTCATCGAGAGAAAATTGACTGATTGATGGATATTAGGCGCCGCAACATCGAGGTCCTATAGCGCCAGAAAAAAGGTGATAGAGAGATGTGACAGCAAGCAGGAAGGAAATAAAAAGAAAAGAGGGACAGTTGAAGAAATGAAAGATAGGAAAGGTTACACAACAAAGTACTAATGATAACTGTAAGTACGGGTATTGATTGTCTATAGCCTACTCTTATTATTGTAAATGGTGTGGCATGTAAACAGTATTTTTTTCGGAGGTGCTCAGTTATTTTCAGCGCGAAATGTTTGTATGTCACATTTAATTCATAAACTATCAGCCCAAGTTGATTAATTATTATTTTCCAGGCGACACATAACAAATTTCAATTCTATAGATGGTACAGTACGACATTAGTACGGAATTACGGTACGGTATTTTTTCCGTACTGTACGGTATGGAAAAACAAACAAGGGTACGGTACGGAAAGGCAAACATGTACGGAATAGGGACAAATATACCGTACCGTACCATACTACCAACCTTGCTGGTGTCTGGTTATCTAATATGTGATTTCCAGTTGGCTATTTGCAAAATTTTCCCGGTAATTCTTTAGGAAAGCTTCGTTTGTTGTTTCACATTGATTTTATATATATATTAGTATTATACAAATATAATAGAGTGAGGTAATAATTTATTGTCCCCATAGGAACCAGCCTAGCCTAGCCTAATAAGCCAAGTCATTTACTAACTTCTCTCATGCCAGACAGACAATAATTAGTTTGGTTAAAGGTTATGATGAAGCGCCTCAGAAATGGATAAAAAAAAATTCCCAACTTATTTTGAATAATTCATCATTTCCGGTATTTGTTAAATTAATTCAATTGTAATTATGTGCCCCAGTAGATTTTGACAACGTTTAATCCTCCCCTTCCCCAAGATGCTAATTTACCGGAGAAATACAAATAAATAACAAATAAGATGGTTAATACTTAGATGGTCTGGAGTCGATATGATTTTACCTAAACTAACCTAACATAATCTGAACAAGGGTACAATACCGTGACCAAACCGGGGCAAACTACCTTGACCTAACTTGGCAAACATTGGGGAAAAGTCAAACATGGTTTATAAAGCATAAATAACCACCAACCAAATTATGAAGGGAATTGGTAAGTAACTTCCTTTCCTGTATCGATTCTTAGCATTTACCGAAAATTCGCAAAAAATAAAAAAAATGATCAATCTGCAGTACTGTACTCTGCATTGCAATCATGTACTGGTATCATTGATATTTTAATTTGCACACAAATATCAACATTTTCATGAGTGTCACATAAAATATTATCAATGTATAAGTACAACATTGTACAATGCAACATGTATGCAATATTCAGCACTGAAAAAACATAACAAAAAACATAGCAATATACCATAGACTAAAACAATACCATAGTAACTTTTTATGTTGGTAAATCTACATTCACATGAATCTTCATGGAGAATTAGTAGGCCTAACTTACGATCTGTAAATATCATCACTTACTACATTATACCTAATTAATATTTTGACTTTGTTGATCAATCATACTCCCATAATATAATAATAATAATAATAATAATAATAAGAGGCATAGATAGGTCCTAGTCTGAAACTAATTATATGTTCCAGAGCAATGTCGAGTCATACAGGAAAAAATATAAAAAGTTTAATCCTTCTGTACGGCACTGGATACATAATTATACAACACAGCATCCTAAATAGCATAAAGTAACAAAACACTAGAATATGGTGAAACTAACTAATGGTATTTACCTTGCTGCTTGTATTGTGGTGACACGAGGACTGTTTTGGTGTGGTAGTGGAAGAACAGTCAAAAACTCGTCCATCTTGGTACTTGTTCTCTAAATTCACTTTCAATCACTACACCTGTTTGACATAATGATTAGATATAAATGATAAAATACAGTATATATATTCACTAATTGAATGTATGATATAAAAGATAAAATACAGTAATGATGCGGTCAAAATTAATACAAATATGATGGAGCACCTCACTTACTATCTCCAAGGGTAATGGTTTGTTTACAACTGTGGAGGCTGTGGCGTGGCTGGGTTTGACAGTGTTGCCACTTGCCAGGGGAATGTGCATGAAATATCGTACTAAGGATGATAAAGTTATCGTTTATAAATTCATTAATTAACTAACATACATATCGTACAAGGCTTCATAATATTATAAAACGGATATTGGTGATGGAGTGTATTGCATAGGGTAAATATTAGGAAAAACTGCATTAAAATTTTTCTATTATAGTCGTAGAACCCGCATGCGTTCTTTACCATAGAAAAAAACAGGAAAAATTAGTGTTTGCTTCAACAAAGATAGATTATATGGAAGTATCCTTTAGTAAGAAACTCTAAATGAGTAATAACCGTAAAACAAAACAAAACAAATATTAATTATCATTTGCGTTTGAAAACAACTTTCGTAGTCAGTGTTTGAATGTGAGAGGGAAAGTAAATAGAATGTAAATGTAGCCAGTACTAAATATTACGAAAAATTATACTGAACTTTCCCCTAGACATGCCAGGATTTTGGTCTTAGATTTGTTTTGTACGATTGTCTTTGCCATATCATGCGTACGATACACACCATTCCTGCCAACCCTTCCCTCCCTCACTCACACACTTACTGGGCCAAGAGTCTGATCAAATTTTTAGATGTATGATAGAATTTAAGGGAATATACGGATAAATAGAAGGATATAAGGATTGTGCAGTCCTGTACGTTCTCGATTAAAGTGTATATATATATCAAGTGTTGTGGAAATGTATTACCAACACAGCTCTCTTTCTCTCTCACTTTCTCTCTCTCTCTCTCTTTCTCTCATACAATAGTTGGTGCCGCTTGTCACTGGCAGAGGTGGCGTTCAATGCTATGAAAAACTCCCCCTCTTTACCTTGCCAGATGCACCTCTGAGTGAACTGAGCAATGCAGGCAACACATCACCAATACACAACCTCCAGTCCTGCCAGGGGGTCCGAGCCTATTCACACTGGCTACTGGCTACCACTCTAAAGGAGGTTGTTTTTTTATTTTTATTTTTATTAATTTCTAAAGGAGGTATTACACATTATCCCTCTCTATTGTGTGTTTGTGTGTGTGTGTGTGTAGTAGTTTGATTCTCATGGGTTCTGTCTACTTATACGTATAGTTGCATGCCTCTTGCTTGACGCTACGGCGCAATTAATTTAAAAATAAAAAATTCCTCTCTATACACTTTTTTCTTTCTATTTCCTTCCTGCTTGCTGTCTCACCTCTCTATCACCTTTTTCTGGCGCTATTTTTTATTATGAACTCGCTGTTGCGGCGCCTAATATCAATCTATCAATCAATCAACCCTCTCTCTATCCATTTATCCATTTTTCTCTGTGTCTCTTTCTTTCTTGGTGTTTATTTTTATATAATATGTTTTGTTAAGGGGGTGTGGGAATAGGGGGACAGGCTTGGGGGGGTGCAGGAGTAGGGGGACAGACTTGGGAGGTTTGGGGGGTTAGAGGGGTGCGGGAATAAGGGGACAGGCTTTCTACTCACACCAAGCCTGTGCCTCTATTCCCGCACCCCCACAAGCCTGTCCCCTACTCCCACACCCCCTTAAGGGTAGCCTAATGGGGACTAGGCTAGTAGGTAAGAACTGATGAGAGATGTGTGTGGTGTTAGGGATTAGGCTCGTAGTTTTAAAACATTTGAGGGCCCTTACTGGAGCTCTATGAATCCTCCAAAGTAATCCAGGCCACAGAACCCTTCAGTATTTCTAATAGGGAATCTGTTGCCTGGAGTAGTTTGGAGAATTCATAGAGCTCCAGTAAGGGCCCTCAAATATTTTAAAACTACGAGCTTGATGGTAGAGAATGCAGTGACATATTAGGCTACAGTGATTATGGTAGAAAATGCAGCTCTTTTTTTTTTTTTTAGATAATGCAGTGATATTTTATAATGACAGAATCAGCAGAGCTATAGTCTATGTGGCCGTTGTTAGTAGTAGTAATAATAACAGTCAGGGTAGCAACAGTAATATTAACAGTGGCAGTAGTTAGCAGTATTTATAGTATAGTAACAGTAGTAGTAGTAGTAGTAGTAGTAGTAAAAGTAGCAGTGGTAGTAGTAGCAATAGCAGTGGTAGTAACAGTTATGGTAGTAGCAGTAACAGTTGTCGTAGTAGTAGTAGCAGTAGCATTAGTAGTAGTAGTAGTAGTAGTAGTAAAAGTAGCAGTGGTAGTAGTAGCAATAGCAGTGGTAGTAACAGTTATGGTAGTAGCAGTAACAGTTGTCGTAGTAGTAGTAGCAGTAGCATTAGTATAGTAACAGTAATAGTAGTAGTAGTAGCAATAGTACAGTAACAGTAGTAGTAGTAGTAGTAGTAGCAGCAGTAGTAGTAGCAGTGGTCGTCGTCGTCGTCGTAGTAGTAGTAATAGTAGCAATAGTAATGTCACCAAGACCCTCCCTGTCGTACATCTCACCACAAGACTACCTGAGGTAACAATTAAGGTTGGTGTATAGAACGTTTGTGAAAGGACTAGAGGTTCAATGGTAAGTCTGGTGGGTTGATATATAGGCTCTGTCCCTCTCTGCCTCCCTCCCTGCCTCCCTGCATTGCTACCTCGCTCTTTCTCTCTCTCTGTCTGTATGTCTGTCTCTCTCTCTCTCTCTCTCTTTCTCCATTACTACCACCGCCCCCTCCCTTCCTCCCTGCATTGCTACCTCTCTCTTTCTCTCTCTCTCTCTCTCTCTGTCTGTCTGTCTCTCTCTCTTGATACCACCGCCCCCTACCTTCCTTCCTCCCTATTCCCTTGCCTTCCCCTCCCTTCCATCTTTATCTGTCTGTCTCTCTTCCTTCCTCCCCATTCCCCTCCCTTCCTTCTTTCTCTGTCTCTCTCCCTTTCCCTTCTTTCTTTATCTCTGTCTCTCTCTCTCTCTACCCATTTTCTATATATCTATCTCCCTTATCTCTTTTCCATTCTTGTATTATCTCTCTCTATCCTCCCCTCTTCCTTCTCTTCTCTTTCCTCATCCCCTTCTATTCCAACTTACACCTCTCCCTTCCTTGTTTTCCTACTTACACCCTTCCCTTCCTCTATTTACCTCCCTTCTTTTCCTACCTACACCCTTCCCTTCCTCTATTTACCTCCCTTCTTTTCCTACCTACACCCCTTCTTTACCGTAGCTCACTTCCTTCTCTTTCCTCTTCCCTTTCCATCTCATTCTCCCGTCCCCACCACTCCACTCCTCACACCAAAGGCTATATGTTAAATTGAATCGCCCCTCTACCCAATTGCACACGGTGAGAGCCAGCTGCATAATCCCTTGCCATATATCTTGAAGGGGGGACATAATAGGCTACTGGTGCACCTTATACTAAACTTACAGACACACCACCACCACCACCACCACCACTATGGCCACGTAACCACACATTCAATTAGACAAGGCATCACTCACAAAATATAATCTTTAGTCCTTACCTATAGAGGGAGGAGGGCATGCAGACTACAGGTAGGTGACCCATTCTTTCTCCCTCTCTTTCTCTCTGTCTGTCTGTCTCTCTCTCCCTCCCTCCCTCTCTCTCTAAGATAAGTTATTAATCAATCAATCTCTCTCTCTCTCTCTCTCTCTCTCTCTCTCTCTCTCTCTCTCTCTCTCTCTCTCTAAGATAAGGTATTAATCAATGACTCTGTAAACATTAGATTTGAAAGTGCGCGAGTTGTTCTAATTCTATGTTGTTCTAATTGGATGACAAGAAATAATTTTTAGTTTTCTTACATTCATATTTGGGACACTATTTTCCTTGATGAGTGGAGGGCAACATTTATGCTCATATATCAACAATAAAAAGCAAAACAAAAAAATAAGACGACAGAAAAGATTAGAAAGTTTAGAAAAGAAAGTATAAGAGAAATGAAAAAAAGGGAGAAATACATTGACTATAACACCGTATATATATATAAACTATAACACCGTATATATATATATAGGCTACGTATGTATGCAAATAGAGTAAAGGGTTGAATAAACAAGTACAGAGAGTGAAGGAAGGATTTCTTATATTATACACCTGTAGCCACACGAGTATAGCCTATATATGCAGGGGAGAAGTGGACTTGGTGGGATTTGAGGTTTTGTAAGTGGGGGGCAATGAAAGGAGGAACTGAGGAACTGCAGAGAGAAGAGTGGTTAACGAAGGGAAGGAAGGAAAATGTATGTATGCACTCTTGAGGGGATTAGAGAGAGAGAGAGAGAGAGAGAGAGAGAGAGAGAGAGAGAGAATGAGAGAGAGAGAGACCGATAACTGAAATTCCCTGTAAGTCGAGGGTAAAGCATATACGAAGGAAATAAAAGGAGGGAGAGAGAGAGAGAGAGAGAGAGAGAGAGAGAGAGAGAGAGAGAGAGAGAGAGAGAGAGAGAGAGAGAGAGAGAAGAGAGAGAGAGGGATACGTGAATTGCAATAAGGTTTGGGCTGCATTGGGTCAGGATATTGCAGGAGTTGGTGATGGAGGGAGGGTTGCAATGAGTAAGAATGTTGCAGAAGCGAATGTTGGAGAGAGAAAAAAAAGAGAGAGAGGGAGGAATACGTGAATTGCAATAAGGTTAGGGCTGCATTGGGTGAGGATATTGCAGGAGTTGGGTTGCAAGAGGGCGTAGGTAGGGTTACATTGAGTGAAGGTGTTGGAGGGAGGGAGAGAGAGGGAGGGAGAGAGGGAGGGAGAGAAGGAGGTATATACACCATAACTCATGTCCTACACCAGCCTCTATTAAGGTTTGTGAGTGATGGTTGCAGCTCCGCCTCTGTCACCTTCTTTAACCCCTTCCATTCCCTCGTGTGTGTGTGTGTGTGTGTGTGTGTCTCATTCTCTTTAGCCTTCCATCCCAGCCTGCATCCCCTTCCCCCATTTCCCTCTTCCTCCTTGCCTTATCTTCGCCTCTTCTGTCACCCATTTTCCTCTTTCTCCTTCCTTTATCCTCGCCTCTTCTGTCACCTTCTTTAATCCCTTCCATTCCGTCCTGTGTGTGTGTTTCCTTCTCTTTTCTCTTCCATCCCAGCCTGCATTCCCTCCCTCTTTCTCCTTGCCTTATTCTTGCCTCTTCTGTCACCTTCTTTAACCCCTTCCATCTCTTCCTGTGTGTGTGTTTCCTTCTCTTTTCTTTTCCATCTCAGCTTGCATTCCCTCCTTTCTCTTTTCCCTAGTTTCCCTTTTTCTCCTTGCCTTATCCTCGCCTCTGTCAAGTTCTCTATCCCTTCGCTTCCATCCCTTCCCGTCCCTGTTTATGCTCTCCCCTATTCCCTCCTGTGTTTCCTACCTCTCCTTCTCCTATCCCTGGTCATTATTCTAACCAGCATTCCCCTTTTTTGTCTAGCCCTGAAATCCTATCCTTTACAAGCAATATATTCCTTCCTTCACCCTCATTCCCTTCCGTCATTCATAATTATTCTTTCCAAGCATTATCAATAACAAGTCGGGAAACATTTGGTTATAATCAATGAAAGAAAAGGGACAAAGGGTAGGAGGAAAGGGAGCGAGAAACGAAGAGCAGAGAAGACAGGAGAAAAGAGAAAAAAGAAATGGTAGAAAAGGGAAAGTGGCTTGGGAATGAAAAAATAATGAATGGTACAGGAAAGATGAAAAAATACAAGAGGTAGGATGAAGAGGAGCGAGAAACGAAGAGCAGAGAAGACAGGAGAAGAGAAAAAAGAGAAATGGTAGAAAAGAGAGAGTGACTTGGGAATAAAAAAAATAGAGAAGATAGGAGAAGAGAAAAAAGAAATGGGAGAAAAGGGAGAATGGCTTGGGAAGGAAAATATAATGAATGATACAAGAAAGATGAGCTAGATGGAAAGGAAGGGAGGAAAGAGAAGAGTGTTTTTTTTTTTGTCTGCTGTAAATGACCCACTGAAACTTCTGCAAGGAGTCACCGCCATGTTATTAGTCTAAACTGACAGCTGACTCACTCACTCACATGTCCTCAGTCAATCAAGTAACAGTTTGTTTCTCTTGTAAATTTACTCAATGACTAACTTTACAAGTCACTCTCTTTCAGTAAGCTCGTTCAATCTCTCACACATCACCAGTCACACACACAACTCTTGTTACACCACACTCACACACACAACTCTTGTTACAACTCACACACACACACAACTGAATTATCTGACAGATAATTTCTTTTTGTGGAAAAAGATAATTTTTGGGTATCTCTTCAGAGTGGAGCTAATCACTTTCCTCTCTTCATCCACCTCTCTGTTGTGTCTTTTGTGCTTCAGGGGTTTTCTGGTCTATAAAGCACAGTGTTCTTTTTTTTCCTTTTACGGACTTCACCCGTCAGGAAGGATTACAGGAATGATGGAGATGGTGTACACTGTGAATATTACAATTAAGTCTGGTGTGGTTTAGTCAGGTGTGGTATAGTCTGGTTTGGTATAGTCTGGTGTGTTGTGTTGTAGGATGGGAGGCAGAATAGTTGTAGTGGTGGACCTTCTGATATAATACATTGCCTTGAGGTGTAATGTAAATAAAAGGAAAGAAGGAATAGTGTTGATGTTATTATACACATCTAGTTAAGTGGTGGTAACAGTGCACGTTTGGTATATTGTGGTGTGTGGTGTGAAGGGAAAGAATGGTATATTTACGTATCACACTCAATCACTCCTATTTTCTTTCGTATGTAGATGGATGGATGGATGGATGGATGGATAGATGGAGGAAGGAGAAAGGGAGGAAGGAGAAAGGGGGATAGTAGTAATAGTAATAGTAGTAATAATTGTACGTTTGGTATGGTATGTTATGGTGTGTGCATGGTGTGGGGGGAAGGAATGGTAATAGTAATAGTAGTAGAAGCAGTAGTGTGTGATGAAGAGGGAAGGAATAGTGTTGGTAATAGTAGAAGCAGTAGTGTTGCAGTGGACCAACGGTGGCAACATTGCACGTTTGGTATGGTATAGTGTGATGTGTGCATGGTGTGGAGGGAAGGAATAGTAGTAGTAGTAGTAGTGTGTGATGAAGAGGGAAGGAATGGTAGTAGTAATAGTAGTAGAAGCAGTAGTGTGTGATGAAGAGGGAAGGAATAGTGTTGGTAATAGTAGAAGTAGTAGTGTTGCAGTAGTGTGTGATGAAGAGGGAAGGAATGGTAGTTGTAGTAGTAATAGTAGTAGTAGCAGTAGTGTTGCAGTGGACCAACGGTGGCAACATTGCACGTTTGGTAGGGTATATTGTGTTGTGGCCGCAGCTGCATTGTGGGTAATGGTCTTGAAAACCCGTGTGTCAGTCTGCCTGAAGGTGATGGAGTGTAGTGGTCACGCTCTCTTCACACCACTTGCCCTCCGATTAACCCTCTTACGCACGGTTGATGCAAGTTAGCGCTACCCTATGTCAAATGTACACTTATATAAGGGGGTGTGGGAGTAGGGGACAGGCTTGGGGGGGTGAGGGAATAGTGGGACAGGATTGGGGGGGTGTGGGAGTAGGGGACAGGCTTGGGGGGGTTAGGGAATAGAGGGACAGGATTGGGGGTGTGTGGGAGTAGGGGACAGGCTTTGGGGGGGACTGTTGGGGTGCGGGAATAGTGGGACAGGATTGGGGTGGGTAGAAAGCTTGTCCCCCTATTCCCGCACCCCCCCAAGCCTGTCCCCTACTTCCACACCCCCTTAAAAACCCTCTGGTAAACATAGTCAAAGGAACTCAATCTAGATCTCAAATGAAGGGAAATTGTCACGTGTTTAGCCAAATAACCAAACTAAACCCCCATATGTAACAAAATATCACTTTGTCACTGTACAGATCACTGCCTCTCAACACTGTTACCTGTTTTTGTTGACGACTCTGTAACACACCAACACCCGTAGTTTAAAAAAAAATTGAGGGCCCTTACTGGAGCTTTATGAATTCTCCAAACTACTCGAGGCAACAGATTCCCTATTAGAAACACTGAAGCGTTTTGTGGCCTGGATTATTTGGAGGGTTCATAGAGCTCCAGTAAGGGCCCTCAATGTTTTTAAAACTACGGGTGTGATAGGCTAATTATTTGTGTTGTGAATCAAAAGCAGAATGATTAACAAATAACTATATTTATTTTACTACATGCAAATCATTCTTGTCATCTAATCTCGTAGTGCAGTGATGTTTGACAGGTGATGCTGATGTACTACAGATTGATTGATGGATGTATATTAGGCGCCGCAACATCGAGGTCCTATAGCGCCAGAAAAAGGTGATAGAGAGGTGTGACAGCAAGCAGGAAGGAAATGAAAAGAAAAGAGGGACAGTTGAAGAAGTATGTAGTACAGAATAATAATAAGGATTATTACATATTTTGTTGCTTCTTTCAGTTTTATTCTCTCTTCTTTTTGTTTTTCTTAAAAGTGTGTGTGTGAGAGAGAGAGAGGAGGGCAGGTGTGTGTGTGTGTGTGTGTGTGTGTGTGTGTGTGTGTGTGTGTGTGTGTGTGTGTGTGTGTGTGAGGACAGGTAAAGGGATTGAGGCTCTAATTGGTTCTTCACATTTATCTCCTGAGTAATGGCCTTCTGCTGACTTGCTTTCACCCCCTTCTCTCTCTCTCTCTCTCTCTCTCTCTCTCTCTCTCTCTCTCTCTCTCTCTCTCTCTCTCTCTCTCTCTCTCTCTCTTCCTTTTCACTATTCTCACCTCCTCCCTCCTTACGTTTCTGCCATTCATCCTTTCTGCTCTCTCTCTCTTTCTCTCTCTCTCTCTCTCTCTCTCTCTCTCTCTCTCTCTCTCTCTCTCTCTCTCTCTCTCTCTCTCTCTTTCTCTTCCTTTTCACTATTCTCACCTCCTCCCTCCTTACGTTTCTACCATTCACCCTTTCTCTCTCTCTCTCTCTCTCTCTCTCTCTCTCTCTCTCTCTCCTTACGTTTCTGCCATTCATTCATCCTTTCTGGTCCAGGATCATTTGTTCACGTGTGTTGTGTTTACCTTTTGGCATCTCAATGATAAGAGAGATGGGGTTATTCTTGCCTCTTTACCCTCAACCCAAACAGCAGTGACTTGCCACCTCTATCTAACATAAGGAGGGTCAGGTCTGTTGTGTTGTGATGTGTGTGTGTGTGTGTGTGGGGACGGTATATGGTAGGTGGTGGTGGTAGTGTTGATGTTGGTGTTGGTGTTGTTGGTGGTGTTGGTGGTGGTGGTGTTGGTGTTGTTGTTGGTGTTGGTGTTGGTGTTGTTGTTGGTGGTAGTGTTGGTGTTGGTGGTGTTGGTGTTGTTGGTGTTGGTGGTCGTCTGCTTCTCTCCTGCCTCTTTCTCTCCTTTCCATGCATTTATTTCCATCTGTTCTGTCCTTCTTTGTGTGTGTCTCTCATGTTGTTTCTCAGTTCAGTTCTCTGTTGTCTTCTTCTACTGTCCTGCTTTACTATCTACTTCCCTTACTTTTACTTTCTTTGCTATTGGTCTATATTCTGTCTCTTTTATTCTGTCTCTCAGTTCAGTTCTCTGCTGTCTTCTTCTACTGTCCTCCTTTGCTATCTACTTCCCTTACTTTTACTTTCTTTGCTATTGGTCTATTCTGTCTCTTAGTTCAGTTCTCTGCTGTCTTTTACTGTCCTCCTTTGCTATCTACTTCCTTTACTTTCTTTGCTATTGGTCTATTTTGTCCTATACCTTGCCATGTAATGTACTATCCTGTTCTGCCCTACCCAACTACCCCTTTGGCTCTCACGCCTTTCCTTCCCTCCTACTGTTCTTTTTTGCTCTGTCCTGTCTGTCCACGTCCCCCTACTCTCGGCCACTGGAGGAAGAAGAATGATGATGATGATGATATTTGATTTCTCCCGTGTTATGAAATGGTTAAGTTTAGGGGAGAGTATAGTTTAGGGATGATGGAGTGAGTGCCTTGATTCCTCCAAAGTATACCAGGAAACAGGACCAAATTAACAAAAATAATGGTGTTTTTTTTGTTGCTTGGAATAGTTTGGAGGAATTATTTACTCCAGATTTACCAACACTGTACTTCTCCCTTAATTAAGTAGTGTGGAAATGGTTAAGTGGAAATGGTTATAAGTAGTGTGGAAATGGTTATAAGTAGTGTGGAAATGGTTATAAGTAGTGTGGAAATGGTTATAAGTAGTGTAGACATGGTTATAAGTAGTGTGGAAATGGTTATAAGTAGTGTGGAAATGGTTATAAGTAGAGTGGAAATGGTTATAAGTAGTGTGGAAATGGTTATAAGTAGTGTGGAAATGGTTATAAGTAGTGTGGAAATGGTTATAAGTAGTGTGGAAATGGTTATAAGTAGTGTGGAAATGGTTATAAGTAGTGTGGAAATGGTTATAAGTACTGTGGAAATGGTTATAAGTAGTGTGGAAATGGTTATAAGTAGTGTGGAAATGGTTATAAGTAGTGTGGAAATGGTTATAAGTACTGTGGAAATGGTTATAAGTAGTGTGGAAATGGTTATAAGTAGTGTGGAAATGGTTATAAGTAGTGTGGAAATGGTTATAAGTAGTGTGGAAATGGTTATAAGTAGTGTGGAAATGGTTATAAGTAGTGTGGAAATGGTTATAAGTAGTGTGGAAATGGTTATAAGTAGTGTGGAAATGGTTATAAGTAGTGTGGAAATGGTTATAAGTACTGTGGAAATGGTTATAAGTAGTGTGGAAATGGTTATAAATACTGTGGAAATGGTTATAAGTAGTGTGGAAATGGTTATAAGTAGTGTGGAAATGGTTATAAGTAGTGTGGAAATGGTTATAAGTAGTGTGGAAATGGTTATAAGTAGTGTGGAAATGGTTATAAGTAGTGTGGAAATGGTTATAAGTAGTGTGGAAATGGTTATAAGTAGTGTGGAAATGGTTATAAGTAGCGTGGAAATGGTTATAAGTACTGTGGAAATGGTTATAAGTAGTGTGGAAATGGTTATAAGTACTGTGGAAATGGTTATAAGTAGTGTGGAAATGGTTATAAGTAGTGTGGAAATGGTTATAAGTACTGTGGAAATGGTTATAAGTAGTGTGGAAATGGTTATAAGTAGTGTGGAAATGGTTATAAGTAGTGTGGAAATGGTTATAAGTAGTGTGGAAATGGTTATAAGTAGTGTGTGGAAATGGTTATAAGTAGTGTGGAAATGGTTATAAGTAGTGTGGAAATGGTTATAAGTAGTGTGGAAATGGTTATAAGTAATGTGGAAATGGTTATAAGTAGTGTGGAAATGGTTATAAGTAGTGTGGAAATGGTTATAAGTAGTGTGGAAATGGTTATAAGTAGTGTGGAAATGGTTATAAGTAGTGTGGTAATGGTTATAAGTAGTGTGGAAATGGTTATAAGTAGTGTGGAAATGGTTATAAGTACTGTGGAAATGGTTATAAGTAGTGTGGTAATGGTTATAAGTAGTGTGGAAATGGTTATAAGTAGTGTGGAAATGGTTATAAGTAGTGTGGAAATGGTTATAAGTAGTGTGGAAATGGTTATAAGTAGTGTGGTAATGGTTATAAGTAGTGTGGAAATGGTTATAAGTAGTGTGGAAATGGTTATAAGTACTGTGGAAATGGTTATAAGTAGTGTGGTAATGGTTATAAGTAGTGTGGTAATGGTTATAAGTAGTGTGGAAATGGTTATAAGTAGTGTGGAAATGGTTATAAGTACTGTGGAAATGTCATAATGGAGTTTTGGCGTGGTGCTCATCTCCGTTGTTGTTGTTGTTGTTGTTTGTTTGTTTGTTTTCCACATGTGCTCAATCCCATGCTTAATTAGAGTCCTATATTTGCCTCTCGTGGACTGGGTTCTGTACAGTTGGATACATGAATGGTTGGTACAGCCCAGGTGAAAGATACTTGTCTCATTTGAGTAACCATTGTGTGTCTATTATCAGGTACTTGCTTTTTATTACCATCCTCAATACTGACTTCTGCCCCTGATGTCTCCTATTTGCCACTAAGGAACACACACACACACACACACACACACACACACCATCCTCAATACTGACTTCTGCCCCTGATGTCTCCTATTTGGCACTAAGGAACACACACACACACACACACACACACCATCCTCAATACTGACTTCTGCCCCTGAAGTCTACTATTTGGCACTAAGGAACTTGATATTGGGAGAAATTGACCATCTTTCACTTGGGCTGTACCATGGGCTCTCCATCCCTGCCTTACCCCCACCCTCTCCATCCCTGCCTGCCCCCTCCCCCTGCCCCCCCTGCCTGCCCCCACCCTCATCAACCCTGACCGTCATCTGGGTGGGCTGAGCTTTACAAATGACACAGAAGAGGCCAACTATTTCCTTCTGATATTTCTGACCCACTCACTACCTGTTGGACTCTGACTCACTCGGATCCAATCGCTGCCTGCACCATCCCTGACCATCCCTGACCATCCCTGACCATCCCTGACCATCCCTGACTCACCCTGCACCATCCCTGACCATCCCTGACCATCCCTGACCAAATAGATCTGTCTGTATATAGGCTGGGGTAAGATATGTTGATGTAACTAGACTTGACTGCCTTAAGGGGAGATTATCTTGTTCGGTAAATTGGAAGGCTACTGATTCCTCCAAACTATACCATGAAACAGACGACCATAATGTTACTAATAGGGGATCTGTTTGGTGGCACTGTTTGGAGGAATCAGACACCTTCCAATTTACCAACAAGAAAACGTCCCATAATTAATGACCAACACCATGAGTCGATAAGCATAAAAAAATCCCTAAATCATGGTTTTTTTTTTTATCCATTGCCTGACCCAACTGACTGATTGTCCTTCCTTGACTGTCACTGATACTCTCGCCTTCCCTACTTGTGTATGCTGGTGGGATGGAATGACGACTGAGGAACCTGACCGCTGGTGGCTTGGATCATTCCTGTGCTGGGTTGTCTGGAAGTCTGGTGTTATTTTATGTTATTATTATTATTATTAGAGGGAGAAACGTAAAGTGGGTCGCCTTGTTGATGTTATATCATTGACCTCGGAAATTATATCTCCAATTTTTTGATAACTTATATATGACCTGCAGAAAATTATAATTATTTAGATAAATCAGGTAACAGGGCACAGAGAGAAAAAGACAGCAGGGCAGGGCATGGGCAGGGGAGGGCAGGGCAGGGTAGAGTAGGGTGCAGGGCAGGGTAGGGGCAGAGGCAGAGGCAGGATAGGGCAGGGCAAGGCAGGGTAAAACTGGGCGTTACTAAGCTTCCGCCAAATCACTGACGAATAAAAGAAGGGATGTAAAAAAAAAAAAAATCTGTGTGTGTGTCGTGAGGGAGTGAGAAGGCCAGGTGGCAGAGATGACACCTTCACCTAACCCTACACACATACAGTACCCTATACCAGTACAGTCGGCAGCACAAGTTCGTTTCATTTCCACCTGCGTATGTATTAGCTATAGTGAGTGATGTTGTAATACAATTTTAATGCTGAGATGATAGATATAGTTCTCATACGATAAATTACGTATGTTGTTGTTGTAATAAAAACTGGTTCAGAATGCAACTATCTGGTCATGTTAGCAGTATTACGTACGTACATGAGATGAACGGGAATTTATGCTGTATGCTGTACATTGACATATTCTACCAGTACCATACATTCATACATCTCCTACCAGTACATTCACATCTCTACCAGTACACATGCATATCCTACCAATACACTCTCACAAATCATAGCACTTTACTCACAAATCCAAGACGTCTTTACCCAACAAACTCAAATAATGAAATGACGATCTCACTAACCACCAACACACAACAACACACACTTCCTTCCCTTCACTTGACAACACTCTACTAGTAATATTAAAATTTGTGGGTACAAGTTAAAAAAAAAAAAAAAAAAAAAAAAAATCACTATTTTCCCTGGCCGCTGTGGTTACTTATGAGAGTAGGCTTACAGTAGGTGTACAGTCGGCGGCAAAAGTCCTGTCGCCTCACTTGCTTCACCGGGTTCTGTGGCCTGAATTATTTGGAGGGTTCATAGAGCTCCAGTAATGGCCCTCATATTTTTTAAACTACGGGCCTTATAGTTTATACCGAGGCATAGGCTATCCATTATCCTATGTTCGTATCTTGGTAATATGGGAATTATTTGTTATATAATGAACAATGATGTCACCTCGACGTATGGAGATGTAAAATATTTGCGATTTTAAATTTCTGCTATAGACAATTGTCGATATTAATTTTGCTATTAAAATTATGAATTCGTGTCAACAAGTTCATGTTAATTAGTAAGTTACATTATATTTTTTATGAAGTACATACATTTTCCACGGTACATCCATATTTTTCATCATCTTTATCTTTGGAAGTAACGTAAGAATACGTCTGTGTTTGTTGGTATACTCTGTTCAAAACTTTTGTTCCTTTTGTCCTCTTATGCTTAGATAGATAGAAATAGATAGATAGATAGATAGAGCGATAGTTAGATAAATAGATATATAAATAGAGATAGTTAGATAGATAGAAATAGCTAGATAGAAATAGCGATAGATAGACAGATAGAAATAGCTAGATAGATAGAGGCTAGTGGAATACAAATTTTGAACAGACTATAGTAGGTGATAGTATATAGGCTATTCACATCACACACAACAATTACCCATAACCCCTTCTCTTATAAACCTTCTCACTCACCTCCTCTTCCTTCCTCATTCCCATCCTGTCACTTTTGTTCCCTCGAGAACTAAAAATATTCAACTGTGCTCCCTTTACCAATCAACTTTTTTTGGGAAAACATTTTGAATCTTTTTAGTGATACCTTCCGGATTAATTAATTTACTTTTTTTTTTTTTTTTTTTTTTTTTTTTTTTTTTTCGATTTGAGACAATTAAAAAATTACGATTTAAAAAAAAAAAATTAAATCATAAGCCAATGTTTATTTACAGTACAAATCTAATTCCACTATGACATATTAAATCTATAAAAGGGTAAATAGGAATTGTGTGTATATAATATAGTACAAAAAATATATCTTTCTTTATAATTTATGATGGAGGAATATGTAAATCATGTTTATTTAGAAAATGCGTAATTAAGGGATTTCGTAAAATAGTAATTCATTTTTTGTTACATTGGAGTGCCTTGATTCCTCCAAAGTATGCCAGGAAACAGGACCACAAGAGCACAAATAATACAGTTCTGTTGCTTTGAATAATTTGGAGGAATCGGTTGCTCCAGATTTACCAACAACATCTTAAAAGAGAGAGAAAATATTACAAGGTGTCAGCTGTCGTTCCATGCTTAAAAAAAAAAAAGATGAAAAGAGAAAAAGAAAGTGGATTAAAATAGAGAATAAATGAAGAATGAAAAGCCGAGAGGGACATAAAAATAAAGATTAAGTAGGGGAGGGAAGAAAGGTGAGGAGAGAGAGAGAAAGAAAGAGAGAGAGAGAAAAAGAGAGAGTGAGAGAGAAAAGAAACCCACTCAATAGAAGGAACTGAACAACACAGACTGACCCATGGATGCACGACTCAATACTCCTCCATCTACTCCTTCCTTCCTTCAATTGCTACTTTTTTTTTATTATTTTTTTTTGTTTTGTTTAGCCATCACCTCTTCAATTCCTCTCTCTCTCTCCCCCTCTTTACCTGTCTCTCTCCCCCTCTCTCTCCCTCTCTCCCCCTCCCTCTCTCTCTCTCTCTCCCTCTCTCTCCCCCTCCCTCTCCCTCCCTCTCCCCCTCTCTCCTTCTCTCTCTCGCCCCTCATTTCTCAACAGGTAATTTATTGCGTCTCCTCCAGGTCCCTCTTTAGTGTGTCCTGCGTCCCCCTTCCCGAGTTTCTTTGTCTTTAATTGACTCTTGTTTATCAACGTCGCTGTGTCTTTTTCTTTGACTGGAGGGGCCGATGGATCATAAACCACCTGTGTCCGATTCTCTGTACGCCAAGCAAGAGAGAGAGAGAGAGAGAGAGAGAGAGAGAGAGAGAGAGAGAGAGAGAGAGAGAGAGAGAGAGAGAGAGAGCAAGTCTGTCTCTGTTCCTGTCCCATCATCCACAAAACTCAACTTACCTTATTGGCACAGAGAATTAAGTTTATTTTGATTCCATATTGTGTAAACTTTTAAAATGCCAGAGAGTTTGTGTATATAGTTAAATTCAAGTTACCTCATAATAGTTAAATTCAAGTTACCTCATAATAGTTAAACTCAAGTTACCTCACTGGCTTTAATTATGTTTATTTTTTTATATTCCATATTGTGTTTACATTTGAAACACCATAGAGTTTTTTGTGTGTATAGCTATACCTCTTGAGTCGAATTTAAGGTGAACCCATAATAATTATTCTAATATATAATAGGAGAGATACTTAATTCCTCCAAATTTTGCTAGAAAAAAACAGATTCCTTTCTTTATAAACAGGGATACTAGTTTGTTTTTATAGTTTGTTTGTTTCCCTGCATATTGTGAAGGAACCAGTAGCACTTCAAAAAGTTTTCAATTAACAGGGAAGTCTTTTAGGGGGTGCGGGAATAGGGGGACAATCTTGGGTGGGGGGGGGGTTAGGTTGGTGTGGAAGGGAGGGTTTTGGTGGGGTGCGGGAGTAGGGGGACAGGCTTTGGGGGGGGATTAGGGGGTAGCGGGAATAGGGGACAGGCTTTCTACCCACCCCAAACTTGTCCTCCTATTCCCGCACCATGTCCCCACCACCCACCCTCAAGTCTGTCCTCTATTCCCGCACCATGCACCACCCCAGTCCCCCCCCACCCCCAAGCCTGTCCCCTACTCCCGCACCCCCTTAAAACACACACCGAAGTCGTGGTCGAATGTTTGGATTGAGACGGCTTGGTAAGAGTGGGACCCTTGCCTTTTAGCGCATTAAAATGATCTCATTCACGGGCGGTTTTACCCAGTTACCAGTTAGTGTGTTTCCCTTTCACATTGTAGCCTAACATTTGTTTATAAAACCTACCATTAATTAAAATATTACTCAGAGTTATAGACTAATCTATGTTGTAAGGTGGGAAATAAAATAGTATATATGTAATGTTTTGATTGAGGAAAGCAATATAGTTATGGGGTCGAGTTTAGCGTTTCTCTGTTGGGGGGAAGAGGAAGGAAGACGTGAAGTGAGGCCTGGGGAGGTGGGCAGGTGGCAGACCAACCTCACCTCACCTGTGGTTAAGCATTCATAACAAGTGTTGATTTATTCCCTCGGATCTTGCAGCCTCTGGGAGCGTACAGTCAGTTACAAAAGTATAACTCGTGTGTATGAGACGTCTGTACTGTCCTATCGGCAACAAAAATTCGTGCCATCTCTCTTGCTTCCTCGACATAACAAAAGTATAACTCGTGTGTATGTGACGTCTGTACTGTACTATCGGCAACAAAAATCCGTGCCATCTCTCTTGCTCTCTCGACATATAGAGGTTTAATTAAAGAATACAACTTGCCTCGACATATAGAGGTTGAGAATCAGTCTTAGGATTTCGAAACAAAATATATGCCATGCTAATAATAATAATAATAATAGGGGGGTGCGGGAATAAGGGGACAGGTTTGTGGGTGAGTAGAAAGCCTGTCCCCTATTCCCGCACCCCTCTAACTCCCCCCAAGCCTGTCCCCTACTCCCGCACCCCCTTCATGATCATTGGAAGTTAGATCTGAAACTGACTTTTGTAAATGCCTGTATAGTGTAGCCCTGTATAGTGTAGCCTGTATAGTGTAACCCTGTATAGTGTAGCCTGTATAGTGTAGCCTGTATAGTGTAGCCTGTATAGTGTAACCTGTATAGTGTAACCTGTATAGTGTAGCCTGTATAGTGTAACCCTATACCTCGGTCCTGTCTGAGGTGAAGCGAATCGAAAAAAAAAAAAAAATGAGAATCAAAAGAAGAGTGGGAAAAATAGAGAATTATTTATCATACTTGATATTCATACGCTCGTCACACTGCCTAGAGTAATGGTGAATAATAATTAAAAGGGGAGAGTATACTTTTGGTACATAGAGTTGGATATAGGAATGGGTGGTACAGCGTAAGTGAAAGATGGTCCATTTCTGCCAATATCAAGTTCCTTATTAGTGCCAAATTTGAGACATCAGGGGCAAAAGTCAGTATTGAGGATGGTGTGTGTGTGTGTGTGTGTTCCTTAGTGCCAAATAGGAGACATCATCAGGGTCAGAAGTCAATATTGAGGATGGTGTGTGTGTGTGTGTGTGTTCCTTAGTGCCAAATAGGAGACATCAGGGGCAGAAGTCAGTATTGAGGATGGTGTGTGTGTGTGTGTGTGTTCCTTAGTGCCAAATAGGAGACATTAGGGGCAGAAGTCAATATTGAGGATGGTGTGTGTGTGTGTGTGTGTGTGTGTGTGTGTGTGTTCCTTAGTGGCAAATAGGAGACATCAGGGGCAGAAGTCAGTATTGAGGATGGTGTGTGTGTGTGTCTGTGTGTGTGTGTGTTTGTGTGTGTGTGTGTGTGTGTGTGTTCCTTAGTGGCAAATAGGAGACATCAGGGGCAGAAGTCAGTATTGAGGATGGTGTGTTTGTGTGTGTGTGTGTGTGTCTGTGTGTGTGTGTGGTGTGTGTGTGTGTGTGTGTGTTCCTTAGTGTCAAATAGGAGACATCAGGGGCAGAAGTCAGTATTGAGGATGGTAATAAAAAGCAAGTACCTGATAATAGACACACAATGGTTACTCAAATGGGACAAGTATCTTTCACCTGGGCTGTACCACCCATTCATGTGTCCAACTGTACATTGGAGTGTCTTGATTCCTCCAAAGTATGCCAGGAAACAGACCCAGGTGAAGACAAATAATGGTATCCTGTTGCCTGGAATAGTTTGGAGGAATCAATTGCTCCAGATTTACCACTCAAAACAAAGTATTATAATATCACCCCTTTAATTAAGAAGCACCTTGACAAATATTTGGTAAACAATCCTCACTTGGAATTCTTTTTGGCGCAATTAATAAAAAAAAAAAAAAAAAAAAAAAAAGCTTCAAACTCTTTGTGTCCTTATAATTTTTCAGAGATTGACGCTGTCCACATCTGTGCTTGTATTCATGTTTCCGAGAGAACTTTTATTTGTATCATTCTGTTATGGTGGTAACGGAGTGCCACCAGTGTTCAGTTGGCTCCACTCCCGCGTTTCTCACCTCGCGTTGCCATTATTGGGCCAGTCATAAATTCGAATCCCGATCCACAAGTTGAAAAATTCGAAGCATTCATATCCTTAGAGTGAAAGATATGAATGTTTCGAATATTTTAACTTGTGGATCGGGATTAGAATTTCTGACTGGCTCAACATTGGCAACGACAGGGGAGAAACGCGGGAGTGGAGCCAACTGTACATACGGTATATAAATATTATGTATCACAGTACGTATATATATAAAACACAGCCCCTGTCCACGTCACTTGTAACATGCATATAATAAATAGTCCTCTCTCCCGTCTTCCTTCCCACATTTTATCTTCTTTCCACCTTCTCTCTCTCTCTCTCTCTCTCTCTCTCTCTCTCTCTCTCTCTCTCTCTCTCTCTCTCTCTCTCTCTCTCTCCACAACACATTCTCCTTCTTTCTCTGTTTCTTTTTCCTTTCTGACACGTGGCTCTGTTTATTCTTCTCTCGTTGTGTGTGTGTGTGTGTGTGTGTGTGTGTGTGTGTGTGTGTATGTGTGTGTGTCGGGATAGGCCTTATTCTCATCCCTCTCCATGCACACACCTTACACACACACACACACACTACTACTCTCCTATAGCTCCCTCTCTGCGCCACACACACACACACACACACACATGTCTATCCATCTCCAACCAGACTCACCCCGACAACAAAACGTTCAGACTCCCATAACGCCATCAGACGCATCCATGCAAATTGATATCTAAAGGTCTGGCTGGCTGGCTGGTGGTTATAAAGAGCCTGGGGGTCACTACAGCTATAGCTACTGCATCTCCCTCTCTCTCCCTCTCTCCCTCCCTCCCTCAACCATTGTCACACGTCTTCACCAACTCTATCAGGGTACAGGGGCTCGTAGCAGGATGTGTTGTTGTTGTTGTCTGTATATGAATGTTGGTTTGGGGCAGCATACTAACTTACTTAGCCTATGAGAATTGTTAGTATATACTGTTGAAAAGTAAAAGTAAAAATAATTTCCCATATATATAGTCCCTGCAGTACTTGGGATAATGTCTGGGGAGAAAGAAAAAGGAATGAATAGAACGAGAGATGAAAACCGTAGAAGAAAGACTGGGGAGGAAATGGAGAAGGAAATGAAGCCAGGAACAGGTTGAATGAAGAAAGGGGAAAAGATGGTATGAAGAGAGGGAAGTTGTAGACAAGGAGGGAGGGAAAGAGGAAGGTATGGAGGGAGGGGAAAAGGTGGTATGAGGAGAGGGAAGTTGTAGGTAGACAAGGAAAGCCAGAGGAGGAAGGTAGGAAGGTATGGAGGGAGGGGAAAAGGTGGTATGAGAGAGAGGGAAGTTGTAGGCAGACAAGAAAGGCCAGAGGAGTGAGGGAGAGAGGGGAAAAAGTGGTATGAGGAGAGGGAAGTTGTAGGCAGACAAGGAGAGCCAGAGGAGGAAGGTAGGGAGAGAGGGGAAAAGATGGTATGAGAGAGAGGGAAGTTGTAGGCAGACAAGGAGAGCCAGAGGAGGGAGGAGGAAGGTATTATATAGGCAGGGACACTACGTAAAGAAAATGCATCTATCGGTTCAAACCTCCCCTTGTCCTATACTCCAATCCCCCTTGTACTTTTCCACGGCCGTAAACCCAAATTAGCCATTGACTCAGTGGGTGTATAGGGAAGGGGACCTCACACCATGCACCCCCTTTACACCCCTCTCTCTCTCTCCTTAAATTCACACCCACCCCTCCTCTCCCTTCTCTCCCTACACCCCTCTCTCTCTCCTTAAATTCACACACCCCTCACCTCCCTTCTCTCCCTCCCTACACCCCTCTCTCTCTCCTTAAATCACCCCCCTCCCTCACCTACTCTCCCTACACCCCTCTCTCTCTCTCCTTAAATTCACCCCCTCCCTACACCCCTCTCTCTCTCTCCTTAAATTCACACACCCCTCCCTCACCTCCTCCTCTTCCTACAACCCTCGCCTCCCCTCTTGGTATTTTTATGGTTATTCCCTATGGCTATTTTCCTTTGGTCAAATTATCCATAATGTGTAATCAGGTGTAAGGCTTTGGGCTCATGTGGACGTTTATGGGTTGTGTTTAGTGAGACTCGGGCTGCAACTGCAACTCCTTTACTGTCCCACCCCTATTGTTGTTGTTGGTGTGTAGTTGTGTGTGTGTGTGTGTGTGTGTGTGTGTGTGTGTGTAGTTTATATATGTGTGTGTGTGTGTGTGTGTGTAGTTGTGTGTGTGTGTGTGTGTGTATGTGTAGTTTATATATGTAATGTGTGTGTGTGAGTGTATACAGTATATATCCTATGTGTGTGTGTAGTTTATCAGTGTATATATGCGTGTGTGTGTATATATATATATTATGTGTCTGTGTGTAGTTTAAAAGTGTATATATGTGTGTATGTGTAGTGTATCTGTCTCAATGTGTGTATATTATGCTTGTCTGTGTACTTTATACATGTCTGTCCATCCATCCATATTCCATACATCTTCCATTGATACACGTGAGACTGCATAACTTATCTTGGGTTATCTGGGTTTGGTTAGCTCCTTCTAGTATACCGTATCACATCTTCCTTTCCATCCTATGACCCTGTGATCGTGTAAGCAAATTGGAAGTAAATGAGTCCTTTAAATATTGCCACGAAACACACACACCTATATGGAAAGAGCTTGTTTCGTGGCATAGTCAGGAGGAATCAGAAGCCTCCACTTTTCATACACGATCACAGGTTCCTTAATGTTAAAGTATCGTATATATAACATCAAGTGAGTGAGTGAGACTGTCTCATTGTACTTATTATTATTATTATTATTATTATTATTATTATTATTATCATTATTATTATTATTATTATTATTATTATTATTATTATTATTATTATTATTATTATTATTATTATTATTATTATTATTATTATTATTATTATTATTATCGTAGTGTTCATAATCATCACCATCGGACATCACCACCACTACCAACATCACCATCACCACTACTACTACCACCACCACCATCACCACCACCATCACCACCACAACCGATGCAGCCTCTCATAAATATTACCGAGGTGAAGACAGACAGAGGTCACACAGACGCCTTGGCTATTCTCAGACCACCCACTGAGACTCTTATTTACACTCACCTCCACTCCACTCCTTACAATGGGGTTTTATGCAGCATACCCACTGTAACCCATACTTCCTTACTGTCCCTAGCTTCTGCAGTAGCCTATAGCCATGTACAGTTGCCAAAAAAGGTACTGCGACAACTATTGATACAACATTAAATATATTAAAGTCCATAGTTGTTTGTAGGTATTATAAGTATGTATTACAGAAGGGTACGTATATTTCCTTCTGTTATACATGCTTATAGTCCCTACAAATAGTTGTGGATATTACTAGGGTTAAAGTTCTATCAAGATTTGTCGCAATACCTTTTTTAGCAACTGTATATCTCGTAAATAATTGTGGTAGGAAAGTGTTGAAAGGTGACATATTAATTCCACTATATAATCTGGTCATCCCAACCATACAGTAATACCCATAAAAGCATTAGTAGTTAGTAATAAAACATTCTTATATCAGACCTGTCCAATACTGTAACTTTAAAATATTGAGATTTGACATTGTGGTAATTTAGATTATAATATCACATACTTAAAGAACTATCTATCGTTACCAGTAAGTTTCAACCTAAAAAGATCAACTGTCCCGGTGGTATAAGGCTATTTTTAATTACTTCCTATTCTTTCAATTTACTCCTTTCCTTTTTTCAATTACTTCTTATTCCTTCAATTTACTCCTTTCCTTTTTTCAATTACTTCTTATTCCTTCAATTTACTCCTTTTCTTTTTCCAATTATTTCCTATTCCTTTAATTTACTCCTTTCCTTTTTCCAATTATTTCCTATTCCTTCAATTTACTCCTTTCCTTTTCCCAATTACTTCCTATTCCTTCAATTTACTCTCTTTCCCTTTTCCTTCCCTACATTCCCCATCCTTTTCCTCCTCCCTCAATATCAACTCCTTTCCTTTTTCCTTCCCTCCATTCCCTATCCTTTTCCTCCTCCCTCAATATTTACTCCTTTCCTTTTTCCTTCCCATGCATCCCCATCCTTTTCCTCCTCTCTCAATATCAACGTAAATTCTTTCCTTTTTCCTTCCCTCCAATCCCTATCCTTTTCCTCCTCCCTCAATATCAACGTAATTCTGTCCTGATTTTTTTTACGATCCATTGCAGGGCGTCGAGCGAGAACCTCTTTGCAGCTCCACCCTAAAGAGAAGTGCATAGCAAACCTGAGGGCGAGTGAAAAAGTGTACTGACAAAAGCCTTGGGAGACGACAGCAAACAGAGGTCACCTATAACTCATGTGTTGTCCTTTGATATTGGTGAGTGACCCTCCGTCCACACACACAGAGAACACACACACAGAACACACACACACACATTCTCTCTTTCTTTATCTCTCTCTCTCTCACACACACACAGAACACACATGTAGTCCAAAGTTATTGTACCCCTTTCTATCATCCTCACACACACACACACACACACACAGAACACACACACACACAGAACACACATGTAGTTCAAAGTTATTGTACCCCTTTCTATCATCCTCACACAGACACACACACACACACACATGTAGTCCAAACTTATTGTACCCATTTCTATCATTCTCTCTCTCTCTCTCTCTCTCTCTCTCTCTCTCTCTCTCTCTCTCTCTCTCTCTCTCTCTCTCTCTCTCTCACAATTGGTCATATTACTATCTCATTTCTTTCTTCTTTGTCTCCTTGTTATAATATCTAGTTTTTTCGTTCACTTTTTCTTGATTTCTATATTTTCCTTCTGTCCTTTTCCACTTTTTCTTCGGGCAGTTGTTAATATTTTCTTCCCTTTCTCATTTTTCTCTTCCCTCCTCGTCCTCCTCCTCTTCTCTCTCCATTTTCTGTGTTTGTTATTTTTGTTTTTATTCATTTTTTTTATTCGTCTTGTTTTTCATACGTCTCTGTTTTTATATTTTCTTTCCTGTCTTTGCTTTCCCCTTTCCTCCTCTTACATCTCCATTTCTCTCTCACTAATTCCTTTTTTATTTATACATGTATATATATTTTTTCAAATTAACCAAACTTCCTTTTTTCCCATATTATATTCTTTCTCTTTCACTTTATTTCTTTCCTTTTCGCCTCCTTCTTTTTCCTCTTCTTCTACGCATCCATCATCCTCCTTCCTTCCCTCTCTCTTCCTCGCCCTCTCTCTCTCTCTCTCCATCCCATCTGGCCATCCCATCCTTCTTCCTCTCCCTCCTCTCCCTCCCTCTCTCTCCATCTCCCTCCATCTCTCTCTCCCTCCTTTCCCTATTGGTCTTCACGTACAGTACATACATACAAAGGTGCATTGCGAGCGAGTGGACCTCCAGCAATTGATTCCGGGTGTGGTCGGGATTGCAGCTGTACACTATAAGGCCCCTCTCTCCCTTCCCTCCCTCCCTCCCTCTCCCTTCCTCCCCCCCTCCCTGTACACTGACTGACTGACTGACTGAGTTGACTGACTGCCCCCCACCCATACCCACCCCAAGACTGAATCACCCATGCACCCAAACCTTTGTACGATACGATGCGATACGATATATACACTCCACCCCTTCCTTGGCTGACCCAGAGGATGCAGGAGAGAGAGAGAGAGAGAGAGAGAGAGAGAGAGAGAGAGAGAGAGAGAGAGAGAGAGAGAGAGAGAGAGAGAGAGAGAGAGAGAGAGAGAGAAATAGATATATATTTTCCTCACACTTCATCCAACTCTCTTCTTTCTTCCCATTTCTTTTACTCCTTTCTCTATGTTTTTCTTTTCTTGTTCCTTCATCTCCCTTTCGTCTGGTCATTCCTTCTGTCTTCCTCCCTCCCCATCCTTTACTTTTATTCCTTCTATTCCCTTCTATTCCAAAGTCTTTCTCCATTAATCATTTTTCCCCCCCTCCTATCCTTAATCCTCACTGTTCGTTCCTTTGCCTTCCTACTCGACTGTAATTCGTTCTCTGCAGTTTTTGGTACAGTTCTTGCCTCGAGCCTGTCTTGTTTTTATCCCTCCATCGTTACAATCATATACTCGCTGTTCTTTCATTTGCCTTCCTCCTCGACTGTAATTAATTCGTTCTCTGTCATTTTTACTTCACAGTGTAAATAATCAAAACACTATAAAATGACGAGTTTTTAACACCATTCCCTACATGCACATATTACTCAACACCAGCATACACACTCGTGATACATAATTTCTGACCAGAGTGTGAGGAGCAGAAAGCTTCGAAACGATTGGTATTGCTCATTTCCCCACCCAGTACACTTATAGAGGCTGAGTTCGAATGCAGGGTGTGTGTGGGTGTGTGTGTGTGTGTGTGTGTGGTGCCTGCCATTCGTCACTGGTCAGGGATTACGTATCACGAGTGTACAGATGTGCATGTGTGTGTAATATGTACCGTCATTATAACCAATAACCACAAATAATTCAATAATTATACTATCACCATATACGTATATACCCACTACCACCACCACCATCACTATCACTATACCCATTACTATCAACACCACCACCACCACCATCACCACCATAACTATCAACACCCACAGTTAGGGAAATGAGGCAGACAGTGGAGGTGTGGGCCGAGAAGGGGGACAGTACGGGTATATATACAGTAAGACGCAGGTGACCATAGATTGTAAAAGGGATGAATAGAGAGAGAGGGAAGGTGATGGACGATGGTTGGGGGAAGGTGAAAGAGTGGGGTAGGGTTGGCAAGTGGGCAGGGATGGAGAGACTGTGGCGAATTGTGTTGATGCTACGAGAGAAAGGGACCATTTAAGCCAAACTTCTGCTGTACTGGAGGGGAACTCAGGACCTCAAGTAGCTCGTTCTGGGGTGAGAGGAAGTGACTGTGTGTGTGTGTTGTGTGTGTGTGTGTGTGTGTGTGTGTGTCCTTCATTCTCCACTTATGCTTCTTGTTCTACAATCCCGGGTGGAAGCCACGAGTTTTCTCAGAATGAATGATGAGTGTAAATTTGGACAGTAAGAAACAAAAGTCATATCAGATGCTCTCAGAAGATACGATTCATAAAAATGGCTTATTGTGGAGGAGGGCTAATGGGTTACACCCGTAGTTTAAAAAAAATTGAGGGCCCTTATTGGAGCTCTGTGAATTCTCCAAACTACTTCGGGCAACAATCCTATTAGAAATACTGAAGGATCCTGTGGCCTGGATTATTTTGGAGGATTCATAGAGCTCCAGTAAGGGCCCTCAATTTATTTTAAAACTTATACCCGTAGTTTTAAAACATTTGAGGGCCCTTACTGGAGCTCTATGAACCCTCCAAATAATCCAGGCCACAAAACGCTTCAGTGTTTCGAATAGGGAATCTGTTGCCTGGAGTAGTTTGGAGAATTCATAAAGCTCCAGTAAGGGTCCTCAAATGTTTTAAAACTACGGGTGTAAGGGTCTTAGTGCTGTTATGGCGTTCTGGTCAGGGATTAGGAACTCATCACTACACACACACTTTATTGCTAAGATTGACATCCTTCTCTCATCTCAGTGGACTCTAAGTGACCTAAATGTCCTATATCTCTGTGATGAGTATATATTTTCACCAAGGAGTATTTCGTTTACTCCTCACACACAATCATTCCTCTTTTGGGAACCTGGGCTATAATTATATAGATAGATAATTAAAAGGTTGTTGTTGTTGAAGTTCCTAAAGCTGTGATGAAAAGGTTATACATATTTTATTATTATTATTATGTTGTGACTGTATATTTCGACTCTTCCGTCAATATCAGACTTTTTTCAGCTTTCACGGATATAATTGCGTGACTCTGGAGATTCTTACCTATATGCATTTTATGAATATTATGCCCTATTTTGTTTTAGTGTTAATCAGGACATACAGGCAGGCAAGATCCTATGCTGTATAACTTCACATGTATAGAGGAATCACAAAAATATCTAAGGGTTCTTCTGGTACCTCTAAAGTTTGGTTAATTTTTTCACTCGTTGCCATCCCATCTTCTTCCTTTCCTTTTTTTCTTCCTTCCTTCCTTCTTTCCTTTCTTCCTTCCTTCCTTCCTTCCTTCCCTGCTTTTCGTTTAGTCTCTCGTTGCCATCCCCCTTCCTTCCTTCCTGCCTTCCTTCTTTCCTTTCTTCTTTCCTTCTTTCCTTCCTTCCTTCTTTCCTTCCTTCCTTCCCACCTTTTCGTTTAGTCTTGTTGCCATCCCCCTTCCTTCCTTCCTTCCTTCCTTCCTAATCAGTATCTTCTACCTTCCATCACCTTCATTCTCTTCCCATTTTCCTTTGTATATAATATAGCTTCATCTTTCCCGTATTTCCTCCATTCACATCTTCTCTCCTTTCTCACGCCTCCTCCACGCAAGCCCTTAGTTAGGCCTACCCTACCCTCACCTTTCACACTTCTCTATGAAAAATGAACACTGAGGAAAAAGAGGGAGAACAGGGATGAGGGTAGAGGTGGGAATTAGGGAGGAAAGGGCTGGATAAATAAAGGACAGTGAGAAGAAGAAGAAGGAGGAGGAGGAGGAATACAAAGGATAATACAAAGAAGAATACAATGATATACAAAACGTTTTCCAAATATTAACAAAGCTAATGGTAAAGGCTTGAATGTTTGAATATGAGAATAATCTATAAAATTGAGGGAGAGTATAGTATAAAAATAAGAGGAGGGGAAGTAGAGAATTAAGGCTAAAAAATAAAGATGAAGAGAAGGAGTATATTGTGATGATGATGATGATAATAGAAGTGGTGATAATGAGGGTAAAGTTGATGATAACGAAGAGGATATAATATTATGATTTATTATATACAATCGCGGCCAATAATAATCATCCACATATGGGTATCTCAAACAAATTTCTGTCTAATGTTTTCACGTTCATGTAATTATGATGTTATTGTTTTAAGTAGTGCATAGCTGCTTGTATTAAATTAAAAGATGATAGTTAACCTATTTATTGGAAAGTTTATCAGCTAAAGAACAGAGGGAAGCTGTCAAAGTCCTACGTGAGTTACCCCTATATGGATGATTATATATGACCGCGACTGTACATTATAATTTAACAACACCTTTTGGGCATCTTGTATAATATAGATGTCAGCTGTCTTGGGGAGGTCAATGAAGAAAACCTTATGTCGTAACTCACACAAAGACGCTTAAACGATACAATTTCGAGTGTATAGAGTAAGGAAGAGGTGGGAAGGGAGGAAGAAGAGGAGGGAAGGGAGAGGGTCAGTCAGCAAGCGCTCAGCCCTCTAAAATCGGAGTCTAAATACACTTGTGCATTCACCCCCACACGCACACTCCCTCTCCACCTTCCTTACGCTGTGACAGGGATAAGTGGTGTGTTGGTGTGAGGGGCAGGAAGGGACCGGTTTACTTCCTATATATATATAAGAGGATCAGCTGTTGTGGCCAAATTGGAAGGCTACTGATGCCTCCAAACAATGACACTGATAAAATGGAAAGAGATCTAGAGGCTGCAGGGGTAACCGAGCCACGAGTTAAATAGGAAGTTAAAGTATTATTGTCGAATTTGAGGCCTAAGTTACGCCCGTAGTTTTAAACAAATTGAGGGCCCTTATTGGAGCTTTATGAATTCTCCAAACTACTCCAGGCAACAGATTCCCTATTCGAAACACTGAAGCGTTTTGTGGCCTGGATTATTTGGAGGGTTCATAGAGCTCCAGTAAGGGCCTTAAAAAATGTTTAAAACTACGTGTGTAAATATTCGACGACACTGCCATCTAGGGTAAAAATTAGGCAGAAAATAGTTCTCACATAGTTCCTTAAAAATTGGATTGCCTGTCAACTCAAACATCCTTGGTTTTCAATGAGTATTTTAGCTCGAACAAACCAAGCGTATCGAAGCAGATGAACGAGCAGAGGAAGGGTTTTGCTAGTCGTCTTCGGGAGAGTGGTTTGGGTTCATGTCACTCTCAGTTCAGTTGTTGCCTCAGTTGAATCCTAAACCTCACAGTGACAACAACAGCAGCAGGTGTTTTGTTCCTTACATCCCTAGTTTTAACAAATTTGAAGGGCCCTTACTGGAGCTCTATGAACCCTCCAAATAATCCAGGCCACAAAACGCTTCAGTGTTTCGAATAGGGAATCTGTTGCCCGGAGTAGTTTGGAGAATTCATAGAGCTCCAGTAAGGGCCCTCAATTTTTTTTAAAACTACGTGAGCTGATGAGTAGAAGACACGAGTACACTCATCATGGGGTCGTTGCTTCTACCTGACGAGTTATGGAACATTATCTTCTATACCAACAGTCGGTTTTTATTCGGGATATCCAA
>JAWZYT010005876.1:0-92500 GCA_034508575.1 Petrolisthes manimaculis | reverse complement strand
TATACTAAACAACACCATATCACACGTTACACTACTCCATATCACAAACCACTACACAACACTAATGATTTACTACACTATAAACTCACTAACCTCCTCACTAACCTAACCAACCTCCTCACTAACCTAACCAACCTCCTCACTAACCTAACCAACTTCTACTACATTAAACAACTCTACATCAACACGGGGCTGCACGGCCAGACAGCTTCAACAACAACAACAACTACTACTACTCTACATCAACATAATTATAATATATACACTACACGTACCACAACACCAAATAAATATAAAAGAAGATGCCAAGTGTTTAGATATACAGTAGTGGGTTCGAATACTGTCCAATCCCCTCTTCCTTCCCCCTTCCTTCCCTCCCTCAACCAACCAAACCCTATACACCATTTTTCCCTTGCTCTCAGTCTTGCCTCGATAATCAGGATTAAAAATATAAACAGGACGTGTAGGATGATATACGTGGGAGAACCTCAGCACCTGGCAAACTGCGGCTCACTAATGTTGCACTGATTGCCGAGTTATTGCAGAGGCCAGCATTGTCGTGGTTGGGAATTTTTGCAAGTGAGTCTCTCTCTTCTACTTTGATCTTGTACCCTGGGGCGTCACTCGTAAACTAAAAGGTTTCATTATCGCCCTTATGATGCGGGTTGTATGGCGTTGGAGGTTTTTCACCCTGGCTGTCCTGCAATTGCAAGGGTTGAGGCTTTGCAATGGTGCCGGCGGTCGTAAATAATGGGTCGTGGGGCGGGGGGGAGGAGGCTAAGCGGGTCGTAAAAGGTACCCGGGAACCGAACCCTCACCTCGGCCACATCATAAACGCAAATTTCCGTGTGGAGGTGTTGAAGGCAGGACAGGGAAGAGAACGGGATTACAGAGGTTATATGAGATGCATGTGACTTTCTTTCCCACTCACTCACTCATTCACTCACTCACTCACTCACTCACTCACTCACTCACTCTACATATGACTTTCCCACTCACTCACTGACTTACTGACTGCATGACTGACTGACTACTCTTGTTACTGTCAACTCTACATGTGACTTTCCCACTCACTGACTCACTGACTGACTGACTCTTGTTACTGTCAACTCTGCATGTGACTTTCCCACTCACTGACTCACTCACTCACTGACTCTTGTTATTGCCATCTCTGCTACTACCATACTGTCACCGCTACTCCTGCTGTCACTCTCAGTATATATAATTATAACCCTTAATACCATTATAGTGTCTCAACCACCTTCATTGTCATCACCACCACACCATAATAAAATCTATCCTAATATTTAATCATTCTCTCTCTCTCTCTCTCTCTCTCTCTCTCTCTCTCTCTCTCTCTCTCTCTCTCTCTCTCTCTCTCTCTCTCTCTCTCTCTCTCTCTCTCTCTCCCTCTCTCTCTCTCACCTTTTTCTGGCGCTATAGGACCTAGATGTTGCGGCGCCTAATATCCATCAATCAATCAACCCCTCTCTCTCTCTCTCTTTCTCTCTCTCTCTCTCTCTCTCTCTCTCTCTCTCTCTCATATTTTTATCCCTGCTTTCCAAATACTTCATCTCCTCTTCCTTCCTTCATTAATTTCCTTCATTTACATATTTTTATTATATTATTTTTTACTATTTTATTTTTTTCCATTTCTATTTCCTTCCATAACTGTTCTACTTCCTCTTCTCATATCCACCTATAATATTAAATTTCTCCTTTTTCTTTCATTCCTTCACTACGGTACTCCCCTTTATCTTTCCTCCTTTCCTTCCTTCCTTCCTTCATTTCCCTTCTTTTACTTTATTTCCTTCATTTCCCTTCTTTTACTTTCCTTCCTTCCTTTATTTCCCTTCTTTTACTTTCCATCCTTCATTTCCCTTCTTTTACTTTCCTTCCTTCACTTCCCTTTTTTACTCTCCTTCCTTCCTTCATTTCCCTGCTTTTACTTTCCATCCTTCATTTCCCTTCTTTTACTTTACATCCTTCATTTGTCTTCTTTTACTCTCCTTCCTTCATTTGTCTTCTTTTACTCTTCATTTCCCTTCCTTCATTTCCCTTTTTTTACTCTCCTTCCTTCCTTCAAATGTCTCCTTCATCTTCGCCCCTTTCCATTTTTCATTTCCATTCCTTCATTTCACTTCTTTTACTCTCCTTCCTTCCTTTCGTCAAATGTCTCCTTCATCATCTTCGCCCCTTCCCATCCTTCATTTCATCATTCTTCCCATAGCTTACTGATCCTCTACGTATTCCAAATGGTCACGCTCTTTTACGGGACCCCCATGCACCTCTCCTCACGACCCCCTGCCCCTCACGACCCCCTGCCCCTCCACGACCCCCTGCCCCTCACACGACCCCCTTCCCCTCCACGACCCCTTGCCCCTCACGACCCCCTGCCCCTTCACGACCCCCTGCCCCTCACCCCACCCCCTTCCCTTCACCACCACCGAGCAGCAGAATAAAAATGATCCCAGGTGACAGATGCATGACTGACTGCTTGTGGATGCTGCTTCAATATATTATCTTCTATACGTGACTTTATTGGTTGGTCAGCTTCAAAAAGGGGATGGGAAACGGACCTCAAATTTCACAAAGTCCTCGTCACAGTATTACTCTTATTGTTTTCTTTTTTTTTCTTTACAGTTTTCGGTAGCTTCAATACTACTACTACTACTACTACTACTACTACTACTACTACTACTACTACTACTACTACTACTACTACTACTACTACTACTACTACTACTACTACTACTACTACTACTACTACTACTACTACTACTGTACTACTACTACTTATGACGTACTGTTCAGCCACAAAAATGTTTACTCACGGTGTTATTTATTTTAAGGTTGATAAGGGAAAATATAAAAATTAATTGCATTTTTTTTTTTAATTGGACGTTACATTTCGTTGCGTCGGACCAGGCAGGGATTTTCAACAAGGGGTCCACCTAATTCGACCACAAGTTAGTTCCCATTTGATGATTACAAATGTCTGGTGATACCCTGAGTAAAACATGTTAAGATTCATCACTCATTGGGGATTAAATATACACCATAATGTATATAATACTATCTTAACTGTAGTTATTATATTGCCAGGTATGTACAGTTGCCAAAAAATGTATTGCGACAGCTATTGATACAACATGAAATATATTAATGTCCACAGTTGTTTGTAGGGATTATAAGTATATATTACTGAAGGATATGTATATTTCCTTCTGTTATACATGCTTATAGTCCCTAAAAATAGTTGTGGATATTACTAGGGTTAAAGTTCTATCGAGATTTGTCACAATACCTTTTTTGGCAACTGTACCTCCCAAAACTCCTTTCCTCGGAAAATTATTTAGCGATTCCTCCAGAGTAGCAGCAGCTGGCCACAAGTAGAGATTATAATAATATTTTGTCCCTCGTTTTAGGGGAGGGTTTGTTGTCAGTGTACAGGAGGCCATTGAGTCTACCAAAATGTGCTATGAAATAGATTAAGGGGAGAGAGTATACTTTTGATAGATTGGAGTGCCTTGATTCCTCCAAAGTATGCCAGGAAGCAGACTCAGATAAAGAAAAATAATGGTATCCTGTTGCCTGGAATAGTTTGGAGGAATCATAATCTCCAAAAATGTCAAAACTATACCCTCCCTTTAACATAGGTAATGTGGTTTGCTTCATGACTTAATTGGTTTGGAGGAATCAGTAGCCTCCACATTGCCTATCCAACCACCATATTTACCTTTATATTATAGTACAGTTGGACACAGGAATTGGTGGTACAGCCCAGGTGAAAGATAGTTGTCCCATTTGAGTAACCAGTGTCTATTATTAGGTACTTGTTTTTTATTACCATCCTCAATACTGACTTCTGCCTCTGGTGTCTTCTATTTGGCACTAAGGAACTTGATATCGAGAGAAATTGACCATCTTTCCCTTGGGATGTACCACGAATTCCTGTGTCCAACTGTACATACAGTAATGCGTTTGGTTGTATGGAGGGAGGGAAGGGAAGGAGGGAGGGAGAGAGGGAGAGACAGAGGGAGAGAAGGGAGGGAGGGAAGGGAGGGACAGAGGGAGGGAGGGAAGGAGAGACAGAGGGAGGGAGGGAGGAGGGAAGGGAGGGGGACAGAGGGAGGGAGGGAAGGAGAGACAGAAGGAGGGAGGGAGGGAGGAGGGAAGGGAGGGACACAGGAGCACAAAGCTACAGTCTTCAGATTTTACCCCTCAAGGTGCCGTCCGTATTCTTGGTCGTATCCACCTCAAGCCCGACCCAGCACGATCCCCTATTGTGGTGCATGGGGTTGGGGGCAGGCAGGCACACACACACACACACAGAAACACACACACACACACACACACACATAGACATAGACATAGACATAAACATACACAGGCACACACAGGCATAACACACACACAGACAGACACACACACAGACATACACAGGCACACACAAGCACACACACACACACACACATACAGATCACTTTCTTACCCTCATCATCAACACCCAAGTCGCGTGGGAGTCAGTCATTGATGGTTTGTTTGTGTTCGGTACAGTTGCCTTCAATTGAACCCACCTTTGCTAAACAGGTCTCGAGGTTTGGGTATAGCAAAAAAAAAAAAAAAAAAAAAAAAAAGAAAAAAAAAAAAAAAAAAAAGAGAGAGAGAGAAAATAAAAATAGAATAAAAAAAAGTGACAAATTAATACTATTTAATTTAATATATATTTACGAAAAAAAAAGAGAGAAAAAGTAAAAATAATATAAAAAAAAGTGACAAATTAATACTATTTATTTAATATATACTTACGGATAATAGATTTTTTTTTGTTTTTTTCATTACTGTTCATCCGTGGCAATGATAACATGTGTTCAGTCGGCGGCACAAGTCCTATATATATCTCCTCCCTCCCATTCTCCCTCCCATTCATTCTTCCTCTATCTCTTCATCCCTCCCTTTCATTTTATTTCTCTCGTTCCCTCCCTCCCATTCTCCTTCCATTCTTCAACCATTTTCTCTTCATCTCTCCCTTTCATTCTCCTTCTCTATTTCTCTCCTTCCCTCACCAAATCCCTCCTTCTCTTCTTCTCTCTTTCCCTCCCTTTCATTTTATTTCTCTCGTTCCCTTCCTCCCATTCTCCTTCTCTTTTTCAACCTTTCTCTCTTCATCTCTCCCTTTCATTCTCCTTCTCTCTTTCCCTCCCTTCCATTTTATTTCTCTCGTTCCTTCCCTCCTATTATCCTTCCATTCTTCAACCTTTCTCTCTTCATCCCTTCCTTTCATTTTATCTCTCTCCTTCCCTTCCTCCCTCTTTCTCTTCATCTCTCCCATTCATTCTCCTTCTCTCTTTCCCTCCCTCCCTCCCAAAATCCCTCCTTCTCTCCTTCAACTTTTCTCTCCCTTCCCTCCCTCCCTCCATGCTCTTCCTACCTCTGCCATACACACACTGTCTTCCCAATGAGGCAGTCAGTGTTATGCTCACCAGATACACACAAACACACACACAATCCTTCGATAGAGTTTACTAGGGAAGGAAGGAAGAACAGAGACACACAAATACAGAGAGACACACAACTAGACGAAGACACCATACAGGAAGACAGGTGATGAGAGAAGACAAATGAGTGTTAGTAGAAGGGGTCATGGTGGTGACTGAAGGGAAAGGAAACCAATGAGTGAGGGGAAATGGAATAGAGGGGAGGTTATCGTGTGGTCAAGGGGAAGGAAGGGGAGTGTGGGAAAACAAAAGAAGAGTAAGGAAACGTCTGAGAAAGTTGGGTGCATGGAGGGCAATGAATGGGACACGAGAGGACAGGTTCATTAAGGGGGTAATTCTCTTTTGGTACATTGGAGTGTCTATATGGTACGATAATTTCTCCTTCCCATAGGTTGGAATGTAAACAAACTGAGTGGGTTGCCAGGCGTACGATAAAAGTGAAGAATGTGTAATTGAGTAATTAGTGGGGTGTTTTTTGTGAAGAAAATATCCTCTGTCCCCCCTCACTGTCACACACTTTCCGTATGTGAATTCCTGGCACTGTAGGTGGTCACATGACAATTTGTATAGCATGACAGACAAACACAGTCTTCATTTAGATATATAGATATAATATATATAATATATAATTTATAATATATATATATATTTATATATATATAGCGAATGGTGTTCTGTTGCTTGGAATAGTTTGGAGGATTCAATAGCTGCAGAACTATTACCAACACAAAACTTCCCCCCATAAGGATAGGTGTGTGTGTGTGTGTGTGTATGTGTGTGTGTGTGTAGAGGGACGGGCGGGGCATCAGAGAGGGAGTGTCAGGTATCTTTAACGGAAACTGGACGGGCTGTTAAATGTCTCCTTCTGTACATACATACATACATACATACATACATACATACAAACATACCTCTCCTTCATTCCTTCTTTATCTCTCTCTTTATTTTTGTTCTCTTATTTTTGTTGTTGTTGTTGTTGTTGTTGTCTTTCATTTTCTAGTTTTATTTTTTCTTTCTCTCCTCATCTCCTTCATTCTTTCTTTATCTCTCTCTTTATTTTTCTCTCTCCTTTTTCTAGATTTATTTTTTCTTTCTTTCCTCATCTCCTTCATTCCTTCTTTAATTTCTCTCTTTATTTTTTTTCTCCTTTTTTTATTGTTGTCTTCCATTTTCTATTTTTATTTTTCCTTTCTTTCTTTATTTTTTTTATTCTATTTTTCTTTTCTTTTTTCCTTTCTCTTCTCATTATTCTGTTTTGTTTTTATCTCCTTAGTTATTGTTCTATTTTTTCTAATTTTTGTCACGTTCTTCTTCCCATCTTTCATCTGTGTCTCTCTCTGTTTCCTTTTCTTTATCAGCATTTTTTCCTTCCCTTTCTACTGTTGTCAATCTTTCCTTTTTGTATTTCTCTTTCTCTCCTCTTCTCCACTTTTGCCTTTTCCTTTTCCTTCCTTCCTTTTGTATCAGTATTATTCTATCCTATCTTCTTTTTATATTTAATATGTGAAGGAAGGAAGGAAAGAGAGAGGAAAGGGAGGAAAGATAATTTAGCGACCAGAGGAAGGAAGGAAGGAAGGAAGGAAGGAAGACAGGAGAAGGGAAAGAAGGTAGGGAGGGGCACAAGGAAGAGTGGAGAGGCAGGGAGGATGGGGGAGGGGCATGGAGGGGGGGGGGGGAGGGGCAGGGAGGGAGAGGGATGTGGAGGGGCAGGGATAGAGGGAAAGGAGGTAGGGAGGGGCAGGGAGAGAGGGGGAGAGGGAGGGAGGGAGGGGGAAAGGCAGAGAGGGAGGGGGAGAGGCAGGGAGGGAGGGGGCCGTGGGGAGAGGTGGGTTAGGACGTAAAGGAAATGACAGGTGGAGGAGTGAGCGAAGGAGCAGGTGGAGTAAGTGAGCAGGTGGAGTGAGCGAATAAGTAAGTAAGCAGGTAGAGTAATAAGGGAATAAGCACCTCTGAATTGTAATAGTTGTCTAGAGTATAATTATTTTTTATCATAGCTTCCTTGTATATCATTACCATTCTTAATTAGGTTCACTTGATGATCATAAACGGTGAATAAAACCCACTCTTGTTTTTGCAGTCCAGAGTATATACATTAAGAAATTCAGCTGATGTGGAAAATCCTTCAAAATTTAAAATACCACCCTTGGTTCATAAAAAAAAGCCTATACCTTAAAGCAAGTCAATCTCACTATGCTCCAAAAAAAAAAAACCCACCACACAAATAAAACGTTTTCTCACATTGCCTTACATCTCTTATTTACACAAGTGATGTAAATATAGCCTTTAAATAGCCTACACCTCAACTATTAAATCCAAGTTAGTAAAAAACAAATTTAGAACCCCGACAGAAGCAGGGATGTATAAAATTCCAAGTTTACATAGGAGAGACTGGCCGAAACTTAGAAACAAGAATTAATTAAGGAACATAGATATACCACTAAAACTTCCTATATGCAGCACCAAGGACAATAAAACAATAATAAAAAAAAAAACATATGGTATGATGTCAAATGTGCGTCACTTGAACCAGAGACTGACTGACTGACTGACTGACTGACTGACTGACTGACTGACTGACTGACTGACTGATTGACTGACTGACTGACTGATTGACTGACTGACTGACTGACTGACTGACTGACTGACTGACTGACTGACTGACTGATTGACTGACTGACTGACTGACTGACTGACTGACTGATTGACTGACTGACTGACTGACTGACTGCCTGCCTTGAGGGATAATAATAACACAATAAATAATTCTTTAATATACTGTATATATTTATTTATATATGTAATAATAAAATATTCACAGTTTAATAATTTTGTACTGGCTTTCATGTCCACAATTAAATATACACTTGTCTTTTTAAACAACCTAATAAAGAGAGAGAGAGAGAGAGAGAGAGAGAGAGAGAGAGAGAGAGAGAGAGAGAGAGAGAGAGAAGAGAGAGAGATCAGTATACCCTCCTCTCTTGGTCTGTCTACATATGGATGGTTTAATTAAGGTGGTAATTCTATTTTGTTACATTGGAGTGCCTTGATTCCTCCAAAGTATGCCAGGAAACAGGACCAGATGAGCAAAAATAAGGGTGTTCTGTTGCTTGGAATAGTTTGGAGGATTCAGTTGCTTCACAATTACCAACAAAATACATTACCACAGAGGAAGACGTATAGCTCCCCCCTACACACACACACACACACACACACACACACACACACAAGTAATTTATTTATATTACATTAATTAACTGAGTCTAGATCTTCTTAATACAGTCTAAATCTTTTTAATACAGTCTAGATCTTCTTAATTCGTAGCTTTAATTAACACAGTGTAGATCTTTTATTTATATATTCACCAAAGGTCAGGGAAGGACAGAAAAAATCAAGAATTATTATTGGGGTTAAAATGTCAGCGGCGAAGTGGAAACAACTGCTTCCTCCTCGATGCCTCAACAAATACCAAATATATATATACAACAACTTAGAAGAATCAGTTGTTTCCACTTTGACGATCTTCACTTTAGCCTCATCGTCCCGGAAAATAAAGAATATTCTCCTATACAACATACCATGATGAAAAATGTCAGAAAATAAAAAAAATATTCTCTTGCACAACATACCGTGATAACAAATGTCTGAAAAAATTCTCAGCACATTTAATTAAAACGTTTTCTGTGTGTGTGATGCAAGGTTTACACAACAGCATTCACAAAATATCACACTCCTAATAGTATAATTGTACAGTACAAATAACATCTCCCATAATATTCAAGGATCGTTATTGGAATTATAACTTACTATAATTTATGTGCATTATCAAACTATGAACGTGTGTGTGTATCTCTCAAAATAATATAACTTTGTTCTATGGTGATATTGGTAAATCTGGAGCAACTGATACCTCCAAACTATTCCAGGCAACAACAGGATACCATTATTTTTCTTCATCTGGGTCTGTTTCTTGACATATTTTGAGATGTTTGAAGATTGATGGATACCCGAGAGTTTATACATACATGGAGTAAAGTAAAACCATAAATAAAGGATAAAAAAAGAGGATAGCTCGTCATTGAGACACCCTCTTGTTTCAGGCACTGTGAGTCAAACCTAGGCACTACAAGAATCACGGGGGCAACGAGTGCCTATAATTCTGTACACACACACACACACACACACACACACACACACACACACACACACACACATCATGAGAAGACAGATGGGAGGAAGAGGAAGACACACCACTCAGAACTGGATTTGCGTTAGTGTATTATTATAAATTTTAACACCGGTACCGTACTATCACCAAGTCTTGAAGGTCACACATTAAAAAGTAAACATTAAGGTGAATGGTTTGGTTCTGTTCGTGTGGTTTGTGTTGAGATTCACCAAAGACATAATTATCGAGTACACGAGGAAAGAAATTTTGGTTGGTTTTGAGTATGTGGTTATAATCAGTGGTTCGTGTGGAGTTGTGATTACGTGTGCAGGTGTGATATTATATGCATTTATTTATTGTGTATGTACATCATGTAAGGTATTTGAGTGTTAGGAAATGTAGACATGGCTGGTTTGAGGTTGTGTATGGCTGTGTATATATAAGTAGGTGATGAATTTGTGTGTATAGTTATGTGTGTGCTCACCAGGGGCGCCAGTGTGGGTGGAGGTGTGGGGCTGGGTAGGGGGAGTGACGAACACTCTGACACCGTACTGGGCGAGGCAGGAGAGCCACCTTGGGCTTCATATTAGAGGTGAGGGGAGTGGATGAAAGGGATGGGCTGGTTGACACTGCAATGTTGAAAGACTCTGCATGGCTGACTGATGCTGGATGAATAATGGAATGGTTGGCTGAAGATAAATAGCTGTTTGGATGACTATTGAGATGGTTAACAGATGACAAGTAAGTGGGTGACGTTGACTGATGTCTTGACTGACCAGTAGTACTTCTGACTGCTGAAATATAACTTGAGCCAGCTGCTGACAAGGGCTGAGAACAGACATCAGCACCAGACTTGGGGGTCGAGAGTCGTCCTACTGACCCCACGAAAGTACTGCTGTGATCACTGACTGACGAGGAGGGACTGGTAGTGGTGTGTAAGGATGGGGTCGTGTTGTGTATTGAAGGAGACATTTGTTTACTACGACGGTGAGGTGTGTCTGTGTTACTAGGGACTGTGATGTGTGTAGTGGTGGCGGTGGTCATAGTTTGTGTTGAGGAGGCCATGATATGAGAGGAAGGGGCCATTTCAACACTTCGTCGATGTGGTGTAGCCAGGTCGAGAGGTGCCAGTTGGGGTGAGGAGAGGCTGGGGGGGCTGGAGGGGGAACTACCACGGGCCGACTCGGGGGAGGAGGGGGCTCCGGCTGCATCAGGGGTAGTGGGACTGGTTCCCCCTGCAGTTACACCCCATCCATGAGGCAACACCAAGGCAACCTGTCCCTTCCCCACCACGGGTACTGTACTTACATCGCTGGGGGCTCTTCCTCCAAGGGTGTCTCCTCGAGGGGAGTCTCCTACTTCAGAATTCGTTGGTGGGACAGATTCAACGCTCACCGTCAGGGTCTTAACTTTAGGAGATTCTGATTTCACACTAGTGTTGTCTGTAGGAGGCGCAGCCGCAGGCGGGGAAGCGGCGAGGTGTGAGAGGACGCGGCAGTGCAGGTCGGCGGGCAGTCCATTCACACTGGAGAGGAACTTAGCGACCTCTGCAGCACACTGAGTGAAGCCAGCTCTGTACTTGTCGCCTCGGGTTGGGTCCTGGCGTTGAAGAGTCTGCACGTGTCGTACTGTCATCTCCAGTATGTCAGCTTTCTCCAGCTTACTGTATCGGGTTGGCTGTGGGTCAAATGGAGAGTAAGAGTCAGTCAACGAATGAAATTATGGTGGAAGAATAGATGAATGTCTTAATGAGTAAATAATGTAATGCCCGACTGAAGTAACTCATGAGTCAAATGAAAGAGAGAGAGAGAGAGAGAGAGAGAGAGAGAGAGAGAGAGAGAGAACAATCACAAGTCTTATAAGCCTGTATACTCACATCTTTCCTCTGTGCCGTGAGTACCAGTGTTTTTAGTTGGTCTAGACACTGGTTGATTCTTTCTCGTCTTCGTCTCTCCATCATCGGTTTGTTGCTCTGAAGAAGAACATTATAAACATCAGTACCAACACAAACACTATAGCCTCAGTACTCAGTAAACATACACGTAAAGTATCCCTATATACATTATAATAATTATAGGACGGTGGAAGTGAAGTGAAATATTTTATTGATTGATTATAAAGCTAAACTGATTCCTCCAAATTAATTAAGGAAAAGTATTATCTAAAATTTATGCTACTTTTATTATTTTTATGCAATTTTAAGTAAACACGAAGTATATAGAAGATTAAACCACTATATAGAATGCAGTACTGCCTAGAGTGTGAGTCGACAGTGTATAGTATATAGGAGACCATCTGGTGAAACATAGGCATTTCGTATTCGTATATAGTTTCCTGTCATTGTATAGCAAAACAGTAAACACCTGTGAGAATTGTGTGTGTGTGTGTGTGTGTGTGTGTGTGTGTGTGTGTGTGTGTGTGTTTTGTATACAATCTAGGGCAAAACTCTTGTATTTATTCTTTCTTTTTCCTACAACTATTGGTTTCATAGTTGCTCATAGAACCATACATTTTGAAAGTAAATTACAGTAAGTTATATGTGCATAGTTATGTTGTTATATGTGTGTGTAGTTTGATGTAAGAATATTTACTTTGCGAAGGCTTGGTGAGGCAGTGAGTGTGATAGGAAAGTAACAGGTATTAATCAGTAATTTATCACTAATCACTAATGTAAAGAATGTCAGAGCAGACCACAACAACACACACTACCACTGATAATGAAAACGTTCACCTGATTTATACTATTCCTTGATTGATTTTGGGAAGTTGGTTGGTTTGTACAATCGTGGTCTTCATCCACATTATAGGAGTATCTCAAACAATTGGCTGTCTAATGTTTTCACTTTTATATAATAATAATGTTATGGTTTTAAGTAGTGAGTAGCTAGCTGCTTGTAGTGAATTAAAAGTTGGTACTAAATTAACCTATTTATTGTAAAGTTTGTTTATCAGCAGCTAAGGAACAGAGGGAAGCTGTCAAACTCTTATAAGTGAATTACCCCTATATATGGATGATTATTATTGACAACGACTGTACGTGACGTTCCTTTATAAGCCTGTGTGTGTGTGTGTGTATGTGTGTGTGTGTGTATGTGTGTGTGTGTGTGTGTGGTGTGTGTGTGTGTGTATGTGATGTGTGTGTGTGTGTGTGTGTGTGTGTGTGGTATGTGTGTGTTACATTTAATTGCATGTTTCTCCATACAGTGGCATAAAAAACAGATTCCCTCACACCTGCCAGGGGAGTTTGTGTCCTCCATGGTATACTATGGAGGAATCAGTAGACATAATTTATTTACACACTTCCATCTTCACTATAAGGCTGGAGACAAACCCATATGTACTGCCTTCTTTACACACACATCAAAATTAATTATGACACATTGTTTTCCACTAACAATATATGTGCAAAGTAGTGCTCAACAATCCTGGATGTGGTGTAATAGAACATAACATTGTTTTGAAAATGATGTACAGTGTATAAATTTTAACTTGAGCTTCCAAATACAGTATGTCCAAAGATTTGATTAAGGTGAGAGTATACTTTTGATAGATTGGAGTGCCTTGATTCCTCCAAAGTATGCCAGGAAACAGACCCAGATAAAGACAAATTAATGGTATCCTGCCTGTTGCCTGGAATAGTTTGGAGGAATCATAATCTCCAAAAATGTCAAAACTATAACCACCCCTTTTTTTTTTTAAGTGCATCAACTTACTCGTCGGGTTTTATGTGTGTCGGTCATGTTGGTTGTTGAGCTGCACATGACCATAGTAACAACACCAGGGGGTCGTCTGTCCTCTTGGGTTCAACTAGTATGTTTGTCCTCCACCATTTGTCTGTCCTCACACCTGCCTCGAGGGTTTGGTCAACAGGTGTTAGGTACTTGAGATGAACACACAAAGATGCTACACAGATGATTGGACTACAAGTATTTTTTCTCTTAATATTCTCTCGATGATTCACAAGAGGTATGTTTGTCTTGTTGTCCACTGTGGTTCACTCTTGTATTTTTGCAAGTAGCTAATAAACTATCCTGTGATGGGGATTGGCACAGGGGAATGGACACTTGTTGCTCTGATTGATCTACAGGTGCTTCTGTAATTGATTCCCAGCAGACATATAAACACTGTACACGTATACAATGAAACAGTTGGTTGTGGTTGTCAGGTATAACAATGTCAACTCTAGTGAGATATTATAGAGGACTAGACAAGTTACAACATCCACAGGTAACCAACCATGCAGGCGTCGTGGAGTGCCCAAAATATCCAGCAGCAAATACACACATACACCAACTCCGTGTGTCAAGGGACAACTGATGCTGTATGACGCGCGACCACAAGTTCACAACACACACACAGACACACACACACACACGTTACCAGACACCGCTAACGTGGAGGCTCTTGCCGCTCACTGCATGGGTCTCGATACCATTTCATTTATTTTCCAGTACCGGGTATCTAAATCATTCATATATAATATTACCATAATAAATTGTGTCATATAATGTTGAATTACGTTTTATGATTTCCAAGAAGAGGTTTGATTTAATAATTCAACTCGCCAGGGGAAAGATGGCATTCCTTCTCTCTCTCTCTCTGCCACGCCCCCTTCTCTAGCTGTGAATGAACGTAGCTACAGTCTCCACCAATCAGAGCCGCTCATCTCCCAGGAATGTGGCAGTAGGTCCATGATTGGTCAGAGAAGCGGAAGAGGTGCACGTGGTCGGAACTGATCCACGTGGCGGGGAAGAGAGGCACGGGGCGGGGCGGGGCGGGGCGGAGCGTGGAGGCCAGACGGAAGGACGCAGACGGGTGCCAGGGACAGGACCTACGCGTGGCACCTACAGGAGTTCCTACAGGAGTGGAGGAGTCACGTCAACTCCTATTTTCATCATGGTTAAGGGGGTGTGGGAGTAGGGGACAGGCTTGGGGTGTGTGTGTGTGCGGGAATAGGGGGACAGGCTTGGGGTGGGTAGAAAGCCTGCTGTAACCTATTCCCGCAACCCCCTAACCACTCTCCCCAAGCCTGCCCCCTACTCCCACCCCCCACCCCCAAGCTTGTCCCCCTATTCCCGCACCCCTTAATAGTCCTTCAACCTGGTGAATAAAAGTGAGCCAATTTGAGTGAATCTTATGAATGAATCAATATTGCAGAATCCAACAGCTTATAGTTTCGGATAATAAATTTTCGAGTCCATTACAATCAATAGAAGGTGTTGCAGGACTATTGACCATGACTGTACACCTCATTTAATACCTTGAGACTTGGGAACCGCAAAGCTAAACTATCCGTCTTATGTTTACAAGAAAGTAGTGATTCGTCTATCTATGTTTTGCCAAGAAATACTCTATGTTGTTAAATGTGCTAAATGTGCTAAGAAATACACTCTGTTGCTAAATGTGCTAAATGTGCTAAGAAATACACCCTGTTGCTAAATGTGGCTGGGTTTTTTTCTTGGCAAAGTTTGGACGAATATGTAGGTTTCATAATGTAGCTTTTTCAGGGAATTATGTTGTCATTGTTGATGGTGGACGTGGGTTTCTTGCTCGTAACTAGATCACACACACACCCACACACACACTGGGAGTCACTTCTGGGAGTCACCATTGATAATAAACTGGATTGGAAGCAACACATCACCACCATCATCAAGGCAACCACCTACAGACTCTACATGCTAAAAACAATGAAGTCCCTGGGTGCCCTACATCAACAACTCAGGGATATATATACTACTTTCATCCTACCCAAGTTGACCTACTCATCTCCAGCCTTCTCATCATCACTAACCATCACACAACAACGCAGGCTGGAGAGGGTACAAAAGAGAGCCTGTAGAGTTATATTGGGGGCCACCTACACTACCTACGACCAGGCGCTAATCTCCCTTAAGCTACCCTCACTGACAGAAAGACACCACCGTGACCTTCAGACCTTTGGTGAAAAGTTGCTGCTACACCCCAGACTCCGTCCACTTCTACCCCCCACCCTGCCCCCTCCATCTAGGGCAGCCCGTCACTATAATAAATTGAAACCCATCAAAGCGAGAACGGACAGATACAAAAATAGTCCTATTCCTACCATCACAAATATAATAAATAAGTAATCATCCACTCTATTCATTCATGTATCATCTTTGTATATATATTACACATCTCACCCTACTCATCCATTATGTCCATTATATCAATTTATTATGTATGTATATTTTCAGCCTCAGGGCTGCACTCTGTCCAATAAACCGTTTATTATTATTATTATTATTATTATTATTACACACACACACATGAATATTTAAACTAACAGCCCTATTTTCTTTGTTCCAGGTATGTTTGTGTGTCATCAGCAATAGTCCAGTCCTAGAGGGTCAACATAGACGAAACATAATGCTACCCATCTATGAATAGAAGGTGAATAAAAGCGAGCTATTTGAGTTAATTTTATGAACCAAAATTGCACACACCAACAGCTATAGTTTCGGATCATTTTTCGAAGCCATCTCATTGGAAGGTGTTGCAGTACATTAGACCATTACTTTACAGTGTTGGTAAATCTCAAGTAACTGATTCCTCCAAACTAATCCCAGCAACAGGCCACCATTATTTTTGTTCATTTGGTCCTGTTTCCTGGCATGCTTTGGAGGAATCAAGGCACTCCAATGTACCAAAAGTATACTCTCCCCTTAACACACTCAATATTCATACAATAAATGGTATAGACTCTGATTCATGACACGTTGGAGAGGTGAGGTGTTTACAGTTGGTTACGCTGATAAACTAAACACCTTCTTATCTTTGTCCTGAATATATTATGTTGTTTTGAGTCTTTGTTGATAAAGGAAATTCTTTATTCGACTCATGAAATATTCTTGAGAGAGAGAGAGAGAGAGAGAGAGAGAGAGAGAGAGAGAGAGAGAGAGAGAGAGAGAGAGAGTGAGAGAGACTAGCTATTATTCTTCAGAGAGAGAGAGGCGTGGAAAACATTTACTTTAGTTACCCTCTAATATTCTCTCTCAGTACTCACGTTTTCTGTTACAGCTGCGGGTCTGACCTTCTTAAGTTCCCCGTTAAAATAATATTTGCCCTTCCGTCGCCTTGGTTACATCAGACGTCCGTGGCTTTATAATAATGAATTTATTGATTGATTGATATTACACGACGCAACAGCGAGGTCATATAGCGCCAGAAAACGGTGATAGAGAGGTGAGACAGCAAGCAAGAAGGAAGGAAATAGAAAGATAAGAGGCACAGTTGGAGAATAAAAAAGCTAATGGCTGGGACAGATAGCTTTATAATAAATAGTTAAAATAGTTGACATTCACCTCGAGGCTGTCCAGTTGAAGGAATAAAACAAGGGATTATCCGAGTCATGTGTTTTTCTGTCTAATTCGAGTTTCATACATAATAATGTCTTTTACGTTTTTTTTTTGCAATGTGTTTTTCTATCTAATTCGAGTTTCAAACATAATAATGTCTTTTTCGTTTTTTTTTTTGCAATGTGTTTTTCTATCTAATTCGAGTTTCATACATAATAATGTCTTTTTCGTTGTTTTTTTTAATGAGTTTTTCTATCTAATTCGAGTTTCATACATAATAAGGTGTTTTTCAATGTGTTCTTTCAATGTGTTTTTCTGTCTTTTACGAGTTTCATACATTAATATTAAGATGTTTTTAGGTGTGATTTTCCAATGAGTTTTTTATGGTATTTTTCGGTGTGTTCCAATGATTTTTTTTCATTATCGTATTCGAGTTTTTCGATGTGTTCTTTCAATGTGTTTTTCCAATGAGTTTTTTTTTTTTATCGTATTCGCATTCCCTATCGTATTCGCAAGGGATTCATTCGTATAGAACGCTTGTCAACCTGAACACACGCACACACACACACACACACACACACACATATAGACACACACACACAGACACACACAGACACACACACAGAGTTCAGAGTGTGTGTGTGATATGTTGTCTGAAACCTTATACAAGTTGCCATAACATTTAGGTACATTTACAACGTCCCATTTTGGTTTTGGGGGGTGCGGGAGTAGGGGGACAGGCTTGGGGGAGGGGTTAGGGTGCAGATCTCCATGTTTAGTGTCCCAGTTTTTATTTAGGAGAGTATAAACTTAACTCTTTTTTTTTTTTTTTTTTTTTTTTTTTTTTCTGTACTAACGTCTTGTTGACTCTCCCTATTCTCATCGAAAAATATAATACAACAAACTAAATCAAATATTCTATTATTCCACGATAAAGTCCTTGATAACAAACGATAAGATAATTTGTTGTTGATAATATAGAATGATGTCACCCTATTATTCACCCTCCCTACCCGGCGTGTGTGTGTGTGTGTGTGAGAGAGAGAGAGAGTGAATGAGTGAGTGAGTGAGGGAGTGTGTGAGTGTGTGAATGTGTTGCATACTCTATGGTGCTAAACAGACTGTAAGACAAAACATACATTCAACTCAATATAATTTTCAGTTTCTAAGGTAACGTAAGGAGGAAGTACAGTGTTGGTAAATCTGGAGCAACTGAATCCTCCAAACTATTCCAAGCAACAGAACACCATTATATTTGTTAACTTGGGCCTGTTTTCTGGCATACTTTGGAGGAATCAAGGCACTCCAATGTACATACCAAAAGTATACTCTGACCTTAACCTAAGAAACACCGTCTCACAGGTCTATCCCTAATGTCAGATAGTGAAAATAAGAAGATATGTAATTTATGGGACCGTGTATTAAATAATTGCACTTTTTTGTGATTGGAATGTAAATGAACCAATAAATAAGTTACTTTTTATAAACACAATATATATAAGTGTGTGAATGAATGGCAGAAGGAAGGAAGGAACTCTTATTTTAAAGGAGAGAGTATACTTTTGGTTACATTGGAGTGCCTTGATTCCTTCAAAGTATGCCAGGAAACAGGATCAGATGAACAAAAATAATGGTGTTCTGTTGCTTGGAATAGTTTGGAGGATTCAGTTGCTCCAGATTTACCAACACAGAACTTCCCCCTAAAAGGCAACAGCTATACAAGCCAGCAGACCTCGTGGTGCCTGGTTAGTTTCAGAGAGTGGCGCCTCATATATCGACAGACCTTCCGGCGCCTGGGTGTTGTGAGGCTGAGGGCGTACGAGATGACAACTGTAAAATGAGAGGACAGGGGCGGCAACACACACACACACACAGACACACAGGCAGACAGACAGGGAGAATGAGGAGGTGGGGACAAGAAGTGGAAAGGATGAGAGAAAATAAGGAGGATAAGAGGAAACAGAAATTGACAGGGAAGGAAAGTTAGGAAACGAAAGAAATGAAAAAAAAAAATGGGTGAAGGATGAAGGGAGATGAAGATGGAAGGATATAAATGAAAATAGTGTATAGAAAGGTTAGTATTATGGACAAGAGAGAGAGAGAGAGAGAGAGAGAGAGAGAGAGAGAGAGAGAGAGAGAGAGAGAGAAAGGAGGACAAGGGATAACAGTGGAATTGAAAAGGGTGAATGATGAGGATAAGGAGATAGCAAGGGAAACAGAAAAGGTGAATAACTGAAGGTAATGGGGAGGAAGAGGGAGAGACAAAGATAGGAGATATACGTAAATAGGATGGAGGAAGAGGGATAGACAAAGATAGGAGACGTGTAAAAGGAATGAAGGAAAAGGGAGAGAATAAGATAGGAGACGTGTAAATGGAATGGAGGAAGAAGGAGAGACTAGGATAGGAGACACGTAAATAGGATGGAGGAAGAGGCGAGTAAAGGAACAAGGAGAAGCAAAAAAGAAAGAATATGTGAAGAAAGCAAATGGAAGGAAAGGCAGGGAATAAGTTGTAAATAATTAGAAAAATAAATATAGTTGTAAAAAATGAAGGCAGGTATTTATAAGTGAGAGGGGAGTGCTTGGGAGAGGGCCACATAAATAAGGGGAAAGGGTCAGGGAAGAGAGGGAATGAATGGTTTAGATAAGGAAGAGGAAACTGAAGTGGATGGGAGAATGAGGGGTGAAGTTGAGGGAGAGGGGAGTGAGTGAAGAGATGAGTGGGTGAGAAAATGAGGGGTGAAGTTGAGAGAAAGGGGAGTGAGTGAGTGAGTGAAGAGAGAAGTGAGTGGGAAAATGAGGGATGAAGATGAGAGAGAGGGGAGTGAGTGAAGAGATGAGTGGGTGAGAAAATGAGGGGTGAAGATGAGGGAGAGGGGAGTGAGTGAGTGAGTGAGTGAGTGAAGAGAGAAGTGAGTGGAAAAATGAGGGATGAAGATGAGAGAAAGGGGAGTGAGTGAGTGAGTGAGTGAAGAGGGGAGTGTGTGGGAAAATGAGGGATGAAGAAGAGGGAGAGGAGAATGAGGGGTGAAGAAGAGAGGGGAGTGAGTTAAGAGGGAAGTGTGTGAGAAAATGAGGGATGAAGATGATAGAAAGGGGAGTGAGTGAGTGAAGAGAGAAGTGGGTGGGAAAATGAGGGATGAAGATGAGAGAAAGGGGAGTGAGTGAGTGAGTGAAGAGGGGAGTGAGTGAGTGAGTGAAGAGGGCAGTAGGTGGGAAAATGAGGGATAAAGATGAGAGAAAGGGGAGTGAGTGAGTGAAGAGGGAAGTGGGTGGGAGAATGAGGCCTTGAGAGGTGAAGATGAGGGTCAAGAAGAGGGAGAGGGGAATGAGTGAGGGGAATGAGTGAGTGAAGAGGGCAGGAAGGGATGGGGGGAAGGCACGAAGGGTTCAGTAGGTCCCTATACTGACCACACCACACAACACCGCCCCAGACACTACTACCACTACCACTACTACTACTACTACCTCTTCCACCACTACCACCACCACCACTACTATTTCCACTACCTCTTCCACCACCACCACTACTACCACCACAATCTCTTCCACCACCACTACTACCACTACCACCACAACCTCTTCCACCACCACCACTACCACCACCACTACTACCACTACTACTACTACCACCACACCAATCTCATCCACCACCACCACCACCACCATTACTACTACTACCACAACCTCTACCACCACTACTACTACCACCACACCAATCTCATCCACCACCACCACCACCACCATTACTACTACTACCACAACCTCTACCACCACTACTACTACCACCACACCAATCTCATCCACCTCACCTCCACATCCTACCTACCTGCCCATCCCCTTGTTCCTATAACCCCAACCACCACCACCTCAGACCACCTCAGACGACCACCGCTATCGTTAGACCTATACCGTATTCACCTAACAACAACACAGCCATCTATCCGACTTTATGTTTACGATGCCCGGTCACTTTGAGGTGGCGACGGTAGCGGTGGCGGCGGCGGCGGGGGGGTGGCGACGGCGGGGGGGGGGGGGGGGACGGGTGTGGGGGGGGGGGTGATGGTGTGTGTGTGTGTGTGTGTGTGTGTGTGTGTGTGGTGGCGGTGGCTTTTGGAATATATATATTACTGGGCAGATCACTGTCGGTGGAAAGTATCCGTTTTTTTTTACCACTTGGGTATCGAACCATGTATGCACAGGGAGGGTTGGTGTGTGTGTGTGTGTGTGTGTAGGGAAGTGTAGTGTGTGTGTGTGTGTGTGTGTAGGGAAGTGTAGTGTGTGTGTGTGTGTCTGTGTGTGTAGGGAAGTGAAGTCTGTATGTGTGTGTGTGTGTGTGTGTGTAGGGAAGTGTAGTGTGTGTGTGTGTGTGTATGTGTGTGTGTGTGTAGGGAAGTGTAGTGTGTGTGTGTGTGTGTGTAGGGAAGTGTAGTGTGTGTGTGTGTGTGTGTAGGGAAGTGTAGTGTGTGTGTGTGTAGGGAAGTGTAGTGTGTGTGTGTCTGTGTGTGTAGGGAAGTGAAGTCTGTATGTGTGTGTGTAGGGAAGTGTAGTGTGTGTGTCTGTGTGTGTAGGGAAGTGAAGTCTGTATGTGTGTGTGTGTGTGTATGTGTGTGTGTGTGTGTTGGAGGAATCAAGGCACTCCAATATACCAAAAACGAACTATAAATACCACCTTTATTAAAACATTCCACTATTGAGCTGCAATATAATGGAGACATCCGTAATCCGTAATGGAAACTTTTCTCCAGAAACTATATAATATAATATAAGAACGTCTAGTGACCCTATACTTTATTAAATGAAGCATATATTTCGAAAAGTACAAACTAGAGAAATGTAAAGAGACTCTCAATGCCTACGGAAAATTTGAACGAAAGATTTATAATATTAATCTAAAACATTTACTTACTTCTCTTCAACCTCTCTTCTTCCCCTCTCCTTCCTTCCCATTTACCCTCTTCTTCCCCTCTTTTTGCCCTCTTCGTCCCTTCTCTCCTTTCCCTTCCCTTCTCTTCCTTCCTTCACCTCACATTTCCTGCCTGTGTGACCCGGATATATGTGCTTGACCCTACACTGAGACACGGAGTATGTTTATCTCTCACCCTACATACACTATAAATTAAATACATCACTAAGAAATTATTAAATGGCTATCAAATAAGGAAACGAAAAATAATAATGATGATGGTGTATATAGAAGCATTTAAAAGTTGAATAATATTGAAATGAAAAATAATAATGATGATGGTGTATATAGAAGCATTTAAAAGTTGAATAATATTGAAATGAAAAATAATAATGATGATGGTGTATATAGAAGCATTTAAAAGTTGAATAATATTGAAATGAAAAATAATAATGATGATGGTGTATATAGAAGCATTTAAAAGTTGAATAATATTGAAATGAAAAATAATAATGATGATGGTGTATATAGAAGCATTTAAAAGTTGAATAATATTGAAATGAAAAATAATAATGATGATGGTGTATATAGAAGCATTTAAAAGTTGAATAATATTGAAATGAAAAATAATAATGATGATGGTGTATATAGAAGCATTTAAAAGTTGAATAATATTGAAATGAAAAATAATAATGATGATGGTGTATATAGAAGCATTTAAAAGTTGAATAATATTGAAATGAAAAATAATAATGATGATGGTGTATATAGAAGCATTTAAAAGTTGAATAATATTGAAATGAAAAATAATAATGATGATGGTGTATATAGAAGCATTTAAAAGTTGAATAATATTGAAATGAAAAATAATAATGATGATGGTGATAGAAGAATTAAAAAAAATGAATAAATCAATAATTAAATAATTAAATGACTATCAAATAATGAAATGAAAAATAATAATGATGATATTGGTGAAAGCAGCATTTAATTGAGAGCCAATACACTTTTGGTGCATTGGAGTGCCTTGATTCCTCCAAAGTATGCCAGGAAACAGTACCATATGAACAAAAATAATGGTGTCCTGTTGCTTGGAATAGCTTGAAGGAATCACTTGTTCTATATTTACCAACACAGTACTTTTCCCTTAAAGAACCTTAAGGGAAAAGTTCAGTGTTGGTAAATCTTGAACAAGTGATTTCTTTTATGGTAAATATAGAACAAGTGATTTTTTTTATGGTAAATCTTGAACAAGTGATTTCTTTTAGGGTAAATCTTGAACATGTGATTTCTTTTATGGTAAATCTTGAACAAGTGATTTCTTTTAGTGTCACAGGAAGGATAGCTCGTTGTTGTATGTAAAGTGATGGTCTAATGTACTGCAACCTGGTGAATAAAAGCGAGCTATTTGAGTTAATTTTATGAACCAAAATTGCACACACCAACAGCTATAGTTTCGGATCATTTTTCGAAGCCATCTCATTGGAAGGTTTTGCAGTACATTAGACCATGACTGTACGAGGACATATTATTTTCTGGAAGGTCACAAAGCAAGTTTACTGTCAAATTTGGAGGTTAGGGCTCTATTCTAGGTCTGTCTGGAGTATTGCTTAACTCTTTTCGTTTCATTTGGTTTTGTATACTGTGACATCATCTTTTCTTCTTGGGTTGCTATGCTGTCAAAGAAAAAGAAAAAGTATAAACACATACCCAGAGATGTAAGTAAGCTCACATGTAAGAGGGAGAACAGGAGTGAGAGTAGATGTAAAACGTGTGGCAAGGGATGAGGGGAGTGGATGGGAGAGATATATTGAGGTGATGGGAAGGGAATGGGAGGAAGGGAAGAAAAGGGAATGGGAGGAAGGCGAGGAAAGACCATGGTGAAATATGAAGTGTAGAAAGGGTACCAGGGAATAGGTAGTGAAGGTTTAGTTGTAGTGGAAATTACCTATAAGTTGAGGAGGAGTGTAAGAGGATGTAAGGGTTGTGTTATGGTAAATCTTATTAATGTGAGGGTGGACTGGAGTGAAGAAGGAGAGTATTGGAAGAGAGTGAGTTGGGGTGATGGAAGGGAGTGAAGGTAGGGAGTGGGCTGGGATGAAGGAAGGGAGTGAGTTGGGGTGATAGAAGGGAGTGGGCTGGGGTGAAGGTAGGGAGTGGGCTGGGGTGAAGAAGAAGGGTATTGGAAAGGAGTATAGTTGGGTATGGTGGAATGAACTGAAGTGGTGAGGAGGAGAAGGAAGGTAAAGGTTAAGGGTACAACTACATAGATGCAGTTGTCGAGTTCACTGACACCTGTTATACTGACAGCTGGCCACCTGGGTACTGACTGTGCTTCCCTTCCCCCTTCGTGGCCTCTCATCCACCTCTCCCCCACCTCTCCTGCCCCACCCCTGCCTTGGGTATATGTGCACACACCTTCATGAACACTACACACACGCACCTCCATGCACACTAGGCTACACACACGCACATAAAATAGTCAACAAATATATCACTCACATTGTTTATGCACAGCAGCACACACACACGTATATACCCTATACACATAAAATCACACACTGAACTATAGACTTCCCCCTCTTCCTCCTCCTTCACGTGTTTGGGTTTGCCTCTAGCACCGTGTCCAGGCTACGTATCTCACCTGGCGCACCCAACAGTCAGTGACCCTCATGCCTTGCCCTGCCCAGCCCAGTCTTGCCTTCCTGTAACTGTCCTACTTTACTCTGCTGTGCCCTGGCTTTCTCGGTCTTGCCCTGCCCTGCCTTCCTATGACAGTCCTATTTTCCTCTGCTGTGTCTTGCCTTACCCTGCCCTGCCTACCTATAACTGTCCTTCTTTGCTCTGCTGTCCCCTGTCCTTCTGTCTTATCTTGGTCTGCCCTTCCCTGCACTTTGCCAAACCCTACACCTACACCGTCCTGTCAAGCCACCTGCACCTATCTTTTCATTGCTTGGGAGTTAATGCTAGTAATTGTGGCAATGTGGTAATGATAGTGTTGAATAATGTGATTGCTGTGACTGGCGGTATTACTGGCTTTGGTAATTGTAGTAAATGAGATGGTGGTGGCGATTCATATAGAGATAGTCGTGGTGAATATGGTAGTGTGATGCTGTACTGATTATAAAATTAGTGGCGACTGGCTGGTGAAGTTAGTAGATATTGATAACTGTGTTGGTGGGTGTTGGTAATTGTATTGGTAGGTGCTGGTCGTAGGGGAGTAGTGGTGGTGGTAGTGATGGTGCAGTAGGTATTATACTGAAATTGGCGATGTGGTAATGACAGTACAGGAATTATTATGGTGATGGTGTGTGTTTCAGTGGTGGTGGTGATTGTAGTTCCTGGTGATAATCTGTGTAAAGTTTAGTCACAATTTATATAACTATACGACTTTCTTACCTTAAGAGATTGAAGAATACCTCCCCATTGCCTGGACGATAGAAAACAGGCGAATAAGCATATATATATATATATATATATATATATATTTACGCGTAGTTATATCGCTAGGGTGTCGACTCCGACGTCAACTGAAAAAAAAACTGCTTTGTGTACATACATAAATAATACAGAATAACCCACCACTGCTAATACACAATTGGTAATATTCCACTTCAGCCAATTCTTGAGCTTCGAGGACCACTTCAGAGAGGTTTTGAAGGGCTTCAAGGGGCAAATGACCAAAGTCTCCCTTAGGTAAACTTTCAGCTTTGGGTATTGATATGTATTACACCAACGCTAACTTTTTTTCACTTTTTTTTTTTTTTTTTTTTTATGATCCGACACTGGACATAGGCTTAATCAAGTCAGTTATCGTGGCCCAGGTCAACTGATGCTCACACACACAGGTTTACGATCGGATTTAGATCAGGGCTATATATTGCCTGGACAATCATAGACATTTTTTGTAGTTTTCTCAGAATACCGATCATCATAACATTAGACATGAATATATTGACCAAGTTCCTCGTGACTGTTCACATTTACTTTTATTAAGGGGAGAGTATACTTTTGATAGATTGGAGCACCTTGATTCCTCCAAAGTATGCCAGGAAACAGACCCAGATGAAGAAAAATAATGGTATCTCGTTGCCTGAAATAGTTTAAAAGGAATCATTATCTCTAAAAATGTCAGAACTATACCCTCCCCTTAAGGGTTTAGTATAGGGTTGGTAAATAGAGAGCAACTATTACAAGCAACAGACTAATGTGGTCTGAAAGTTTCCTGGTATACACAGGAGAAATGAAGCCGTAATAATGTAGCAAAAATATACCGTCTCCTTAAGCTGTAGTTTATTTCCATAGAGTTTAGAGAGGGCAGCAAACCTTCTTTGGTTAATGTTTCTCAAGGATTCAAGGTAATCCAGAGTTTTAACCACTTCGCACGTTTTATACATTTCTTTATTTTTGTATGTATGGAATGAGCCGCTTCGAATAGTGAAAATCATTCATAGTTTAAGAGTAACCTGGTTAAAGTCATATTTCACATCTAGTAGTGGTATTAACAGCCATTTTAAAGTAGTTTCATCCTCACAATGTTAAAGATATTTTATTTCCTTTAAGTATTATGAAAGTCGTGTTTTCAAATGGAAGGGAATTCAAAAAATAAATAAATATATATATAGTTTACTGCACAAGTTAATAATTATTTACAGATTAGTCGAAAATATAAAGTTGTTCCCTACAACAGCAGAGACTTGGACAGTGGTGTGCCAGCGGTGATCCCAAGGTACAGGTCACTGGGTGTTCAACCACGTCAATAGGGACCATCTGAAGCAGGAACATTGATTAATAGACAAGAGCCAGATTATTTAACTATGATTATTTAACATTATTTAAGGGCCCTGTGATCGTGTATAAAAAAATGGAGGCTTCCGATTCCACCTAACCATGCCACGAAACAAGCTCCTTCCCTATAGGTGGTGTTTCGTGGCCATATTTGAAGGACTCGTATAACTCGAATTTTCTGACTACGACACAGGGTCCCTTAACATGATCACCTCAACCAGAAAACTTGATTCAGTAGTTGGATAAAGATGAGATTAAAATCAACGAAGACCTCGTCAATTACCGTCAATCTGTACATTGTAAATATTAGTGAACTTCAACTTACCCGTGCCACAAGCATCACGACAATCCTCCACAGTTTCAAAGTTGTTCGAGTTGCCAAGACAACCACCATAGACGAAATATTCGCATTGTCTCGTTTGAGAGTTGAAGTAGTAGCGGGGTTGGGACGGGCGACATGGACCAGCGTCTTTAGGCAGCAGACACTGGGAGGGGTCTGGAGATGGTTGGATGGGGAGCCGCAACTGTAAAGGAAAAAAATACAAATGTTTCAGATTTAGTCTACTCATTTAAACCTTCTTTGACTGTTTATGCGCAATTTATTCTACAGAACACCTGTACAAAAGCAGTGCTGCAATCTATCAATAAAGTGAGTTACAATCAAATCCAGAGATATTCAAATGATCAAATAATTCAGAATTTTGTAGTTTGATCCTCGGTTGAGTTTCCATTTAGAAATAAAGTTGCACAAGGATGCTAGAAATATTTCTGAACCAAATGTAATAGTACGTATAGTTCTTGAAAGATATTTGAATAAACTAGTTTCTTCACATCGGTAACTCTGGAAAGTTTTTCATGTTACCACACTGAAACCATCACTTTCTAAAATAATGCTATTCGTTAGATTAAATAGTTGACTGGAGGCAAAGCTGGAAGGGTGAATAACTGGCATAAGTTTCCATTCTGTAGTGTCAATGGACAGCAATAACTAGGAACTAGAGAAAAATAAAGTTACCAGTCATACTTAAAGACCATGTTAACCCTTGCTTTAAGGTTTAACACAATGTCTTGGATTCTTAAGAATTAAGAATGTTTTTGTCTCCAGTTTACTACAGGAGAAATTAGGACCAGAATAGAATCTTTGGAAAGATTACTGGATTCCATTAAGGACAATCTGTCGAGCCACGTCGTGCTCAGATTGTGTTGTAGGCCGATCGGCGGATTATGAAAACTTGTTAGTTTGAAAATGATAACTAATTTTACAAGACCCTGATATGGAAAAATGAGTTTAGTATAGTGCCAACAAAAGTCCACCAAGCTTCTTAGAAATATTATATTATTAGCATTACTTTACAACTACATAAAATTAATACAATTTAAAGCAGAGTTAATGTTCAGTTTTAACATTAAACATCTAGTGGTGAAGACTTAAGTTTCAAAACCCTAAAGTTAGTAACTAAAATGGATTAGTCAGAAACGCAATGATAAAGTATTCATATAGAAATGTTCACAACTCAAACTTTGATTTTTAAGTTACAAAGTCAAAACATATTTACTAGTCGTCCGAGTGGAGTCACGCCACAAACTGCCAGACATTCCTGTATGGTGTTGAAGTTGTTCCCGTTACCAAGACAACCACCGTAGACAAAATATTCACAGTGTCCCGTGTGAGAGTTGTAGTAGTACCGGGACTGGAAGTTCTGACAAGGACCAGCATCCCTAGACAGCAGACACTGGGAGGGGTCCGATGTGGTGGGTGGCAGAGTCACAGTAACTACAAATACAGAAACAAGCTTCAATAAAGAATTAAAATAAATCTAGCCCAAGTTCAGATACAAGTTCTTCACTTTTGAAAATTTTGGTCATCTTATTCCAACAATTACATTTCCACAATGAAAATGAAGTTATCTATTATATAAAACCCTGTTTAGCCGCTATGCACGGCCGCATTGTTTGACAGGAGTAATACTTTTTACAAGATTTTCTTCACTTAAACCTGGGAAGTGTCTTGGGCTTTCAAAAAAATGTTTTTCAATGACTAATGGGGGTTACGGGGTGGGGTTCGAACCCACACTGCCAGTTGGGCTGGACCCTCCCAATGCATGCTCTCTTGCACAGGGGGATCGTGGGATATAGATAGAGAAATAGACAAATATAGATATAGATATTTAACGTTATAGATAGATCACCCTCCTATTAAGTTCATACAAATAATTAGAAGAAATTTATTGACAAAACCATATGTAGGATCTTCACCCGGACAACATCGGTTATCGCTGCTAGTTCATTTACAAGTTTACCAATTTTGATATGTAGTCAAGCTACTCCTATATCGTCATACACCTAATTTTAGTACGAACATTTTGAGTTTCAACAAATGCTTGCAGTATATTATAATGTGCCGCTACATATACTAACGTCCATGGGATGCAGTCACTTAAAAATGACTACCAATGTAGACTAATATTGTCAGCCACTATACCTGGAGTGTTTGTAGTGGTGCTACAAACTGCCAGACATTCCTGTATGGTGTTGAAGTTGTTCCCGTTACCAAGACAACCACCATAGACGAAATATTCACAGTGTCCCGTGTGAGAGTTGTAGTAGTACCGGGGTTGGAAGTCTTGACAAGGACCAGCGTCGTTAGGCAGCAGACATCGGGAAGGGTCAGATGTGGGTGTCGGGGGAATCACAGTAACTATAGGAGCAAATTGGAACATTAATCAGATTCAAGTAGAGATCCAGACTAATAAATGATAAATCTCCTTAGACTTTATCCATGAAGAAGAATTGCAGCACTTTATCAGTTTAAAGGGATAGTACCGGTATACTTTATCAGTTTAAAGGGATAGTACCGGTATACTTTAGGTACATTGAAGTGACAAGTCCTCCAAAGTATGCCAGGAAACCCAACCAGACTAACAAAAATAATGGATAACCATTGCTGGGAATAATTTAGTGAAATAGTGTACACCAGTTTTATAGACTGTACTAACCACTTCAGAGACCCTGGATTTAATGAGACTGGTTAATCTACAGTACTTCCTCTACATTGGCAGAATATTTCCAGAGACACAACTGATGAAGTCATTACAACAGACCATTCCATTTCAAGGACAAAATATCTTCAAGAATTCCCAAGTGCACAAAAACAGTTTACCGTAATCTTTCAAGATTCCAATTCCAGAGTTCCTACGCTTACGTTTAATTGACTATACAAAACATTCAACAATATTTACCTGTTGTAATGGAGTTTCCACAAGTTGCCAGACATTCCTGTATGGTGTTGAAGTTGTTCCCGTTACCAAGACAACCACCGTAGGCGAAATATTCACAGTGTCCCGTGTGAGAGTTGTAGTAGTACCGGGGCTGGAAGTTCTGACAAGGACCAGCATCCTTAGGCAGCAGACACTGGGAGGGGTCCGATGTGGTGGGTGGCAGAGTCACAGTAACTACAAATACAGAAACAAGCTTCAATAACGAATTAAAATAAATCTAGCCCAAGTTCAGATACAATTACACGTGTCAAAGTCTTCACTTTTGAAAATTTTGGTCATCTTATTCCAACTATTACATTTCGACAATGAAAAGTTTCTATCTAATATATAAAACACCGTTTAGCCGCTATGCACGGCCGCATCGTTTGACACAAGAGTAATAATTTGTACGGACAACATCGGGTATCGCTGCTAGTTCATTTACAAGTTTACCAATTTTGATATGTAGTCAAGCTACTCCTATATCGTCATACAACTAATTTCAGTACGAACATTTTGAGTTTCAACAAATGCTTGCAGTATATTATAATGTGCCGCTATATATACTAACGTCCATGGGATGCAGTCACTTAAAAATGACTACCAATGTAGACTAATATTGTCAGTCACTATACCTGGAGTGTTTGTAGTGGTGCTACAAACTGCCAGACATTCCTGTATGGTGTTGAAGTTGTTCCCGTTACCAAGACAACCACCATAGACGAAATATTCACAGTGTCCCGTGTGAGAGTTGTAGTAGTACCGGGGCTGGAAGTTCTGACAAGGACCAGCATCTTTAGGCAGCAGACACTGGGAGGGGTCAACTGTTGGTGGTGGCGTACTTCCTGTTGGACACATACAAATCAGATTAAGTACAGCCTGAATCTAGTACACATAGAAAACAAAGTATCTGAACACTGTTGGCGGCCCCACCAGGAGTAAAAATGTAATGGACAAATTCATTAACTACAAAATTTTAACAGATATTGGGAGATTGAACAACAGTTTGAAACAAGAGTTAACTAAACTCAAATATTTTCTCCACGATGAGTTAATTTAGTACCAGAGGCCGCAAACAGTTTTTCTGGACTATATTTCGAATGTGTAGGAACAGAAAACGTGGAAGTCATTTAATCTTATATTTGCTCTCCTTGGAACCGAAAGTCTTTCATAAATTTCTTTAATCAGTTAGATACTAGATTTTAATATAAAATCTTATAATTTTCATAAATATATCTATATTCCATCTTTTGCTCGATGCCTCAATCCCCAAAGGGATGGCCACAAATGAATCTCCTCCATAAACCCCCCGTTACCTGGCGTCCTTCCTCCCACCCAATGCCACTCACTCATACCTCTCAACCCCATCCCTCCACATCATTCTAGGTCTGCCCCTTCCCCTATCCACCTCACTCTTACATTATCGAGGTGTAGTTGTCTACTGAAGAAGTTTAGTCTGAAAAAAAAATAGAAAAATTTCAAACTTTAAGACACCAAATTTTATAGTTACCGGTTGTCAGAGGGTTTCCACAAGCTGCCAGACATTCCTGTATGGTGTTGAAGTTGTTAGAGTTGCCAAGACAACCACCGTAGGAGAAATACTCGCAGTGTTCCGTGTGAGAGTTGTAGTAGTATCGGGGCTGGAAGTCCTGACAAGGACCAGCGTCGTTAGGCAGCAGACACTGGGAGGGACCAGGTGGGGTTGGCGGGATGGTCACACCTGCCGGACAAAAATACAAAAGTACGTTTTTATCTATAAAAAGTCAGTCTGGTCAGTCATATTATTTTGGACCTAACTAAATTTCCTCGTAGGCATTACAGACGTGTAATGCGTCCGTTCGTGAAGCGATCAGTCGCTCAAGTTTTCTTAGGAACATTGTATCATTCTTAACATCAACACTGGAAAGGCTGGTGTAATACGAAATTACTATGCTTTTCAAAGTGATACCAATTTGAGCAGAGTCTCAGTTCAGTTCCAACAGCATAGAGAAATGGCACATACAATATTTACACGGTATATAGATATTTACCTGTACCGATGGGATTAGCACACCGTGACAGACATTCATACAGATCTTGGAAGTTGTTCTCATTGCCAAGACAACCACCGTAGATGAATTGCTGGCATTGTCCCGTGTGTTCGTTATAGTAGTACCGGGGCACGTAGGCCTCACATGGACCAGGATCCTTAGGCAGCAGGCATTGTGAAGGAAGGAAGGTGGTTGGCGGAGATGGAGACGGTATTCCAACTGTCAACAACAAAGTTATTAGCAAAGACACTTCTTTATCTCTTGCCGAAGTACACAATATCTTTAGGCAAATGAAGCTTCAGTAAAATGGAAAGTACAAAGTGTTCTGCAAATAGATTAAATTCTGCTGCATAGATTACTATCGTTCCAAACCAACCAATTTAAAGACAAATTGTATTGTGAATTTAGATCTTGATCAGGAAAAAAAATTATGGTACAAATTTTAGGAAAAACATCGATTTGGTTATCCAGAGGTTTTGCAGGGAAGGAATCAAACCAATACAATCCTATCTATAATGCCAAGTACCGCTTCACTACAAGTTGAACTATATATATTAAGGGGATGGGCTACTTTTGATAGATTGGAGTGCCTCGATTCCTCCCAAATATATCGGGAAACAGACCCAGATGAAGAAAAATAATGGCCTCCCGTTGCCTGGAATAGTTTGGAGGAATCAAAATCTCTAAAAATGTCAAAACTATACCCTCCCCTTAAAGACTCTAGCAAATGGTCCGGTTCACCAAGACTACAGGAACAAGATTCAGACCCAGTGAGGACAGCCACAACCTAATCAGTTCCTGCCTAAATAACCAAACAAACTATTCCTCAAATGTACCGTCGTTCATTCCAGAGAATCTGTTCAAATTTACACAACTAACAAAAAGTCTGTAATTAGAAGCAACAAGCACTTTACTCCATACCTTCTAAGCTTTTATTGAATGCTTCCCTCGTGATCATTTCAATAGAGTAGTATTTCAGTGCAAAGTTAATGATACTCTAAACATAGTGACAGAAGTTTCCTGGATTCAATGTTTAAAACCTTCCTCCAGTTCATAATAAATGCAACTTACTACAGTCGTTGTGAGTACAGATGACGCCTCCTCTCACACATTGACACCAGTTACAGTCAACACGCCACCAAGAACCATCACTACAAACTTCATCACCCAACTCAGGCACGAACTCTGTCAAAACAAATACTCAGTACATTTTCGTATTATAAAGCAAAGATTCAGAACCAAAACTATAGATGCAATTTATGGTAGAAATCTTTAAATACGTGAACTTTAAATTTTAAGGTGTTCTGCCAAATCATTACTTTACACACAAAGGCAGATTAATATACTGTAAGAATTCTCAAAGTTCAAAATAAATGAGTCGTTAAGGACTACAAGATGCAGGTTGTGTACAGTATAGACTTACTATTAAAACAAGCTATTAATGTACAGATGGTAGAGTACAGTACAGACTTACCATTAGAACAAGCGATCAATGTACAGATGGTACAATACAGTAAATACTTACCATTAGAACAAGCCATCAATGTACAGATGGTAGAGTACAGTAAATACTTACCATTAGAACAAGCCATCAATGTACAGATGGTACAATACAGTAAATACTTACCATTAGAACAAGCCATCAATGTACAGATGGTAGAGTACAGTACAGACTTGCCATTAGAACAAGCCAGAGTACAGTACAGACTTACCATTAGAACAAGCCACTAATGTACAGATGGTAGAGTACAGTACAGACTTACCATTAGAACAAGCCATCAATGTACAGATGGCATTATCACCATTGTCAGAACAGGTACACCAATTACAGTCCTGTAACCAACGACTTCCAGGGGAACAAGTATTATGAGGAGGAGGAGCTTGTGGTTGCCAGTTGTCTGAAGAAAAGGATTATATTAATTAACATTAAGGTTAAGTAATCTATATACACTATATTTATATATAGTAATAACATTGATATCAGTATTAGTGTACACTCCTACAACTACATCAAGTTTACTTATAGGAAAAGGTTAAGTAACTATGTACTGTATATATTAGTTCACAAAGAAATGAAATATCCAAGCAATAAATCACAACTTTATCCCACATTAGGTTAAATATTAAAATTTAACATTAGATTAGTTATAATTAAGTTACCTTCTATCCTGGCTATGTTTTTCTTCTGACCGTAGATAATGATAATGATAATTATAATCCAATGATCATTCTTGTGTTGAGCTCCAGATTGTTCAAGCATACACAGGTCGAAGGCACACGAATCTGGATGGAATTGAAGGTTTATTATATACACATTAATGAACCATTACACGATTATAATTTTAAATAACATTAATGCAGTTCTGTACGATAGAAAATATTGGCCATTTTAGTAAATTATAGAACAGTTTACATATTACTAATAAATCGATCTTTTAAAATAATAAAGACATACCGACGAAGTGTGCCAACTGTACATCACGACCAATGACGTAGTGAAGGTGACGACGACACTGAGGGAGGTACTTGCGTCTCACTTCAGGTCTACATGGGTCCTGTGTAGTAAAGTCATTAATATATAAGTCATTAATATATACATTATTAATATTACACTTAATACAACACTGAGGGAGGTACTCGTGTCTCACTTCGAGTAGATATGGTTCCGGTGTAGTAAGTGTATTGGTTACTACAGACAATAATCAATATATACAATAACATTTAACTAATAAATACTAGACGTTTTAGGCATGGATCCTGTGTAGTAAGTGTATTGGTTACTACCGACTTTGTAATCAATATATACATTAACATTAAACTCCATACATACAAGATGTTTTAGGTAAATATGGTTTAACTTGACAATATCGTATAAAATACATCATTATGGTTTTCTTACCCTCGTCTCAGTTGGGCAGTGAATACATTTCTCTTTGCAAGTGTAGTTAGGCTGATCAGGAGTCTGGAAAGTTAAGAAAGCATTGGTTTAATTACTTAAAAATTTACCAAAAGAAGCTTCCATTAAGAGTTAGTATTATATCTTACAAGACTTATATTTTATTACGATTAATTATATAAAAGTTGAATGAGTTATTATAGTACAAACTTAAATGAACTTACTTTCCAAGACTCCGGGAAGGCAAAAGGCCAATGTGTGAGTGTGGTGACCTGACCATCCCTGCTGGTGAGGTCATCGTCAACATAATAGTTAAAGTGTCCACACAAACCATCCAAGTTGTCAGCATGTGTAGGGAAAGTCCAGATGTCCACAATATTACTGCAGTGAGTTACCTGGTAAAGTAAACCATAAGTAATAGTCATTACCTTTACCCAATACATATATATACACATATATATATATATACACGCATATATATATACACACACACACGAGTAGGGAAAGTCCAGATGTCCACAACATTACTGCAGTGAGTTACCTGTTAAAGTAAACCTTAAGTAACAGTTATTACCTTTACCCAATACATATATATACACACATATAATATATATATATATATATATATATATATATATATATATATATATACACACATACACACACACACACACGAGTAGGGAAAGTCCAGATGTCCACAACATTACTGCAGTGAGTTACCCGTTAAAATAAACCATAAGTAATAGTTATTACCTTTAATCAACAGTTAAATATATACCGTACTTAGTTATTTGTCAAATCAGTTGGAAATAATGGTTTGACATTATTTTTCCTAATGGGTCGTAAAGTCGAAAGAAATTATTATAGAAAACTATAGGATAAAATTGGAGTTAAATAAGTAAAATCTCACCATAATCTTGGATACTCCCAGGATTTGTAAACAGTCATTGTCCCTCCATACCAACAGTGGATGTGGACCAGACGAGGTGGTTACAACATGTACACCAGATGTTGCTACAATGTACAACTCATCGTTCACCTTCAGCTGTACAAAATGAAGATTCACACAATTATGGCAACACTTTAAAATAGGTTTATACTACATATAGAATAGTCACTGTAAAAGTCCAGTATCGGGTACAAGAAAGTCACGAGTGAACCTCACGAACCAATATTATCGAAACCAAAGGGAATGGTTTCAGTTTTAAAGAGGAATGTAGTATATTGTAACCCAGACCTTTAAGTTTAACAAAAATAGTCAAAGAGATAAAATCATACAGATCTTTACTGTAGTTGCATTGGGACTCGTCCCTTCATAATACAAGGATCCTCTACCTTAGAAGATCACGCTACAATACAAGGTATAAACCAAAATCGTAATTTTAGTATTTAAGGTCATCTTGTATATGGTAAAGTATAGATATAATGGAACAAAAGGGATAATTTTTACTCACCGAATCAACCACTCCATGTTCTAGAGTGACTATGACATGTGGGTTTTCTCTGAAGGTGACAGTGTCCAGGCAGGAGGCGTGACTGAAGCAGGGTTTAAACTGGCTGTACACTGCAGTGTGGGGACTTAGTGAAGTGTCAGTTTGGGCCAGGGAATAGTTACAGCTGCCGTGGAAGTCGTAATAATGGCCATCGAAGGTAGTGAAGTGAGGGTCGTTATAAACGGAACAGTGAGCACCTGTAAAAGTTAAAAGCAATTTGTAGAAAGTCTGATAAAAGTAACAAGGTTTGTTCACATTACTAGTTCTAGTTAATATAATCCACAAATATCAATAACAATATAGGCATCACTAGTGTGAAGAAATAGTTAACATACAACAATCGTCGTAGTCTTTAACAACCCATTGTCCACGGGAACACTCCAAGGAAACGCATTGTGCCGCCAGACGACCACCGTTGGGATACATCACTCCATCGAACTCACAGCCTGGAACACCAAAGAGAAAACATGTACAGGTTACCACAGGCATTCTTAACTGGGTATAGAGACTACTGTTCCAGGAATTTATTAAGTTCTGTATTAGCAGAGAAAAGAAACTAGACAACTGGGTTGGGACTATATCGTTTCAGGAGTGTAATAAAGATTAGTTTAACACAAAAGATTCTTACCATTAGTGAAATAAAGTTCAGTTCACAAATCCTAGATAAGAGTTAAAGGAAAGAGTTTCCTATACTAGTTGGATACCATTTGTCAAACCATTAAAGATCAACTTAGTCTGTAGCATCACGTCCACAAATGCCTAGAACAAAGTTTAAGGAAAACTTTCCTTTTCTATACTATTTACAACATACAAACTGGTTACCAACTTACAGTCTGTAGCCTCGCGTCCAATGAGATCAGGTTTGATGGTACCATTGTAACAAGATTAGTTTAACACTAAAGATAGATACCATTTGTCAAACCATTAAAGATCAACTTACAGTCTGTAGCATCACGTCCAATAACATCAGGTTTGATGGTACCATTGTAACCAGATTAGTTTAACACTAAAGATAGTTGGATACCATTTGTCAAACCATTATAGATCAACTTACAGTCTGTAGCATCACGTCCAATAACATCAGGTTTGATGGTACCATTGTAACAAGTGAGTAAAGTACAGCACCAGGGAAGGGAGAGTACAATGTGTTGGTGAGGTACTGTAGTGTCTCCCCAACAACAGTCTCTTGATGTAGGATTGGTGTATGTAGGATTGGTGTATGTAGTACAAGAACCAACACCTGTTGTAAACAAAGGTATAATATACAAGTCTACAGTAAGTGGCACTACAACCAATATACATGAATGGTGTACGTAGTACAAGTACCAACACTTGTTGTAAACAAAGGTATAATATACAAGTCTACAGTAAGTGTCACTACAACCAATATACATGAATATAGGATTGGTGTATGTAGTACAAGATGCCACACCTGTTGTAAACAAAGGTACACATTATCTACAGTACATGTCACTAGAACCAATGTATAGAATTGGATGTAAGAATGGTGTATATAGTACAAGTACCAACACCCGTTGTAAAAGATATCTGTATCACTACACCTAAATAGATGTAGGAATGGTGCAAGTAGAAGTACCAACACTTGTTGTAAAGACATAATATCTATACGTCATACAATCCATATTTAGTTAATTTAATATACCTTAAGAAAATGGTTAAGTCAGTTATAAATCATTACTGAAAAATATAAGTATGCAATTCTACTTACCCAAAAATAGAGCCAAGACCAAAATACTGGGAAAAGGCCGACCAGCGCCTAAACCCGACTCCGCCTGTAAAAGAAAGTTTAGACAAAATTCAGCAGTGCACATTCTCTATGGTACTGGAGTCACAAGAACCATTATATACAACTTTGTTCCTTACATTTCACCAAGGAATTACAGTGTGTGTGTGTGTACAAGGTCTTTAGTGTTGAAGGAGTGGAGACCAAGTAGAAGGAGTTGCATTAGATTTACAGTGGAACTCCTAGGATATGAAAACAGAGCCTCATAACAGGCAAAAGAGTGAACAGCTTACGTAGTACAGCACCACCACTAAACAGACATGTCAATTGAAAGTAGAGTGCGAAAGATTTACCCTACAGACTACAACGACTGTAGCTCGAGTTACACAGAGACACTCACACGCTTCCAAAGAATTAAAGTTGAAATTTAGTTTAAAGGATCTATTAGAGAAAGAAAGCCACACCAAGACATTTGCCTAAACGTTGGTCTCTTAAATATTAAAGTCGTAAAGTAGTTTCAAGTAAAATATAACAAATTTAAGTTGGTAAGCAATAGACATCTTTACATCAATAGAAGTGAAATGTTATTCTCACAGCTACAGTTAAAACAGACAACCAATAACATATTTATACACTTGTCAACAAGTTACTTACCATAACTTTATATTAGAGCTCCAAGGTGTAGATATAACTACAGTTAAAACACACAACCAATACAATATTTATACACTTGTCAACAAGTTACTTACCATAACTTTATATTAGAGCCCCAAGGTGTTAATATAAAGAAGTTGTTGTTAAGTTAGAGCTCCAAGGTGTAGATATAAAGATGATGTTGTTGTTTGGTGAGTAGTCAGGTTCACACTGACCAACCTTCACAAACACTTGTCCTACAACACCTTCCTTTATAATCACCAAGTCTCAGTCGTAGTGTTCACCGATTCATTTCGGAATCTCGAGAACGGTTCGGTATAATTATGAACTTTACAACGAAGGAAATGACAGAGATGGTAGCACTTGTTGTAAATAAAATATTTCCTTGTAATATTATGGAGAGATTGATTGATTTATTGATTGATATTAGGAGCTGTAACAACGAGGTCATATAGCGCCAGAAAAAGGTAATAGAGAGGTGAGACAGCAAGCAGGAAGGAAATAGAAAGAATATAGGGACAGTTAAAGAAGTAAAATTATGCTATTGGCAGAGAACACGACTGTTGTTTTTAATCCCAGGGATCTTGTTTTTCAATGATGTGGACTGTGGTAAAGGTTAATAATTGTGATAATAATGATTGTTGCATTGGTGACGGCAGTAATGGTGATAGTGATAATGGTAATAGTGATAATGGTGATAGTGATAATGGTAATTGTGATAATGGTAATAGTGATAATGGTGAATGATTGGTTAGGTAGCTTATAAGGTCATGGATAAAAGAAATGGTCGTAAAAATTGACGACTGGTGAGGTAAGTAGATAATGTCAAGAGGGAAGCGGTACGAATCATTGATTATATGTCTCTCTCTTATTCCCTTGTACTGTAAAGTTGAGCAAGTAGAAAGTGCAAGAAAAATATGAGTTTAAGGTGGTAATTCGTTTTTGTTACATTGGAGTGCCTTTATTCCTCCAAAGTATGCTAGAAAACAGGACCAGAAGGGCAAAAATAATAGTGTTCTGTTGCTTGGAATAGTTTGGAGGATTCAGTTACTCCAGAATTACCAACACAAGACTTCCCCCTTAAATAGCAATATCTTTCAGTTCTTCGTAGTAAACCCTGGTATTTTTTTATCTCTAAATCACTAAAAAATATCCAGAATCAATGTAAAGTGCAACATGAATCACTGACATTTTGAGTAGTAACCAGATAATATTATGGTCATATACACTCCTAGTTTACTTGCACTTTCTACTTGATCTACCGTACATACATCCTTCCCTGCATGCCTCTGTCAAAATCGCTCTATCCAGCCATCCCTCAAACATTTTATTCCATCCCTACCTCCCTCAAACATTTATTCCCTCCCTCCTTCCCTCCCTCATACATGATTTATTCTCCGTCTCTCTCTCTCTCTCTCTCTCTCTCTCTCTCTCTCTCTCTCTCTCTCTCTCTCTCTCTCTCTCTCTCTCTCTCTCTCTCTCTCTCTCTCTCTCTCTCTCTCTCTCTTCTCCCTTCTGCTCACATTCACACACAATTAAGTACAGCAAAGGAATGGATGAGATGACAAGGAATTACAGAGCTCTGACTGCAAACAATAATCGACCCATTAGAACTTACAAGGATACTTTGGGGGACTATTTCAACTTATTTTTCAGAATACAAGAGAAGGAGAGTAGAATTAAGGATAGAGAACGAAATGACAGAGAGGAAAAGGAAAGAAAGAGAGTAGAATGTAGGATTGAGGAAAGAATGATAGAAGGAAAGATAGGAGAGTAAAGAGAGAGAGTAGAATGGATGTAGAGTTGAAAAATGAAAGATAGGAGTGAGTAAGATGGATGTAGATTTGAAGAATGAATGAATGATAGAAGGAAAGATAGGAGAGTAAAGAGAGAGAGTAAAATGGATGTAGAGTTGGAAAAGGAAAGATAGGAGTGAGTAAGATGGATGTAAAGATGAAAAATGAATGATAGAATTAAAGATAGCAGAGAAAAGGGAGAGAGTAAGATGGACGTAGGGTTGAAAAAGGAAAGATAGGAGTGAGTAAGATGGATGTAAAGATGAAAAATGAATGATAGAATTAAAGATAGGAGGGTAAAGGGATAGAGTTGGATGTATGGGTGGGTGTGTCAGGTAGGTGTGTCAGGCAGGGCCAATCTGTGTGTGTTAATGGTGTGTGTTCGTGTTGTTCTGTCAGCCTATATACTGTATGTGGTCACCTTCTTCCTGGCCCTGATGAGTTATAGGAAGGGAGATGCCCAGTAACCAACCAACCCACCAACCAACCAACCAACACGTTCTGCTTCCTGATACCATCGCCAGGAGAGAATGTGTTTTTTTTTTGTTTTTTTTTGCGCCAGCCAGCCAGTAGTGTGATATTTACCTCATAATGGTAATGAGGTATATACTTCCTATATATTCCTCCAAACTATACGGAAAAATACGCCAAATAAACCATCGACCATGCACCATAAACAACTATATATATTGTTGACAACATATATTAGATAATAACACACAATTAAATTTCCATGACTCCACACTATCGACTCTCTATATCTCTACACCTTCGACTTCCTATAATATCACAGCATCAACTAACCATAGCATCCTTTCTGAGATTCTCCTGACACAACCTTACACTTCCCTTGGCGGCGTGTTGGCCAGATGAATGTGTGGTAGTTAACATCTCATAAGTACCTGTTGTGGGGAAGGTATTGTACGGTGGATACTTGTTAGATAAAAAAACACACACACACACTCTCTCTCTCTCTCTCTCTCTCTCTCTCTCTCTCTCTCTCTCTCTCTCTCTCTCTCTCTCTCTCTCTCTCTCTCTCTCTCTCTCTCTCTCCACAAACATATCTTATTGTCGGTACTGGTGAAACTGGTGTACTGTATATCCAATAACATAAAGAAAGAGAAGGAAAATATATCCACACCCTTACTAACCCAAGCACGTCACCCCCAGCAAGAAAGTATACCCACACCCTTCCCTTCCTACCCACGTAACCCCCAGCAAGATCTAACAGCTGGGCCCCCTACTGCAAGCAAGTACATCAACCCCCTCAGGCAACACCCTTCTCCACATTTACTGCAATAACATGCAACGTACGAGCGGTAAAGAGAAATTGAGTGCTTGGTGTGGAAAGAAGAATGAATGCCTCGAGAGAAAGAAGTGAGAAAGAATGGAAAGATAAAAGCTAAGTTGAGTGTTAAATAAAAAAATGAGGAGGAGGAGGAGGAGGAGGAGGAGGAGGAGGAGGAGGAGGCTGAAAAATAGTGAACAAGGTAATGTGAAGAGAAATAGAGTACATGGTGTGGAAAGAGGAATGAATGCCTCGAGAGTAAGAAGTGAGAACAAATGGAAAGATAAAAGCTAAGTTGAGTGTTAAATAAAAAGATGAGGAGGAGGAGGAGTTTGGAAAATAGTAAACAAGGTAACGTGAAGAGAAATGATTGTGGCACTCTTAAAATTATTGTGGCACCTTTAATATTACAGTGCCAATTTTTGCCTATCAATTGCTGGATTCCTTGTTACTTTAAGGGGGTGCAGGAGTAGGGGACAGGCTTGGGGGGGGGGGGTGCGAGAATATGGGGACAGGTTTGGGGGAGGGGGGTAGAAAGTCTGTCCTCTATTCTCGCACCCCCCTAACACTCTCCCAAGCCTGTCCCTTACTCCTGCACGCCCCTACACCCCCTCAAGCCTGTCCCCTACTCCTGCACGCCCCTACACCCCCCCAAGCCTGTCCCCTACTCCCGCACCCTCTTAACAGTTAGAGTTCTATCATAGTTAGTAAAATGTTGAAGAAATTATTACATTTAGGAGATAATTTATTATTATTATTATGCAAATTTTGTATTTTCTTTACAACTAATTTCATCTAAAAATCATCGTCTAAAATAAACTAAATATGAGGAACTTGTGTCTGTTCTTCTGTTCTCCTTTCGTGTGTCGGACTATGAACGGTTAAATAGTCGAACACATTATTCATGAAGAGAGTGAAGGAAGGTAGAAATGTGTGCGTGTGTGCGTGTGTGTGTGTGTGAGTGTGAGTGTGTGTGCGTGTGCGTGTGAGTGCTTGATGGCTAGGGTAGTGAGTGTGAGTGTGAGTGTGTGTGCGTGTGCGTGTGAGTGCTTGATGGCTAGGGTAGTGAGTGTGGTGTCGTGATATGTGTAGGACAGGTTGGTTGGTAGACGGGTAGATGTAAGTACTATAAGGTTGTATACACGTGCAGAACAGAGTAAGGACAACACCCACCAAAGAAGGAAAGAGAAGGAGAAGCTTAGAATAAAGGAGGGAAAAGAAAAGGTAATAAGAAAGAGAGAGAGAGAGAGAACGAGAGAGAGAGAGAGAGAGAGAGAGAGAGAGAGAGAGAGAGAGAGAGAGAGAGAGAGAGATAGAGTGGGGGTAAAGGCTTGACAGACAGAGAGATGTAAGGTTGTATACATGTGGAGAACAGAGTAAGGACAGCACCCATCTACACTACGACACACACACACACACACACACACACACGTACCCCCAGCACCCATCTACACTACGACACACACACACACACACACACACGTACCCCCAGCACCCATCTACACTACGACACACACACACATACACACACACGTACCCCTAGCACCCATCTACACTACAACACACATTCACACACACACATACCCACATACCCCCAGCACCCATCTACACTACGACACACACACACACACACACACGTACCCCCAGCAGGAACCTGACTATAGGACTGACATCTGGTGGTGCCTCCTGCTGCCATCCCACACATTTAGCTTCTCCCTTCACGCTCTTGACAGTACCTAACACTCAACAGCACGCAAACATACTAGACTGCACGCAACTTTGAGTCTATCTGGACCGCACGCAGCCGTTTAAGGGGGTGTGGGAGTAGGGGGGCAGGCTTGGGGGGGGGGGGGGTTGCAGGAATAGGGGGAGAGGCTTGAGAGGTTAGGGGGGGGTGTTGGGGGGTTTGCAGAAATAGGGGGACAGGCTTGAGGGTTTGGGGGTGGGTGGGTGCGGGAATAGGGGACAGGCTTTATTCTGTTTCTTGGCACAATTGGATGAATCTGTAGCCCAATACTTCGTCCACAACTGTATATCTTCCTAACAGAACATACTAACACAACCCCACGCACTGCTTTTGATCGTAAGTTGTTTATATGTAATTTGGGTGGAACAGAAGCAAGTAGAATCCTCCATATGTTTTGATTGTAAGTTGTTTATATGTAATTTGGGTGGAACAGAAGCAAGCAGAATCCTCCATATGTTCCTTGTTCTGACACACATTTTGAAAAGGTTTTGTTGTATTATTTGGCCAGTTCTTCCTAACAAATCATCCTTCTAGACTCATTCGGTATATGACCCTAACTGTTGCGCAGCCAGATGCCATATAGTTGCATCAAAAAATCATTCAATCAATCATTTCTAGGCTCATCATTATATCCCTTCATTGCAGCGACACAGCCAATTGGCCACGATGACGTCCTGGCCTGATATATGAAGGAGATGAGTTAAGATTTTGGAGACACAAATAACAGACCTCCTTCAACAGTATAGACCCTTGATATAACACTAATGAATACTCGTATCCATTACATCATTATGTATTCATTCCCTCACTGAACAACACCAAATGTTTACCCACACTTCTTTTATTCAGTAACTGATATATATAATTATTTACTAACACTGTATTAAATGGGAAATGTTAAATATATTGGTGGTATATCCAGAGATTTAACTAAAGCTTACATATCTAATCAGCTCATTATAGATGTGAAATAGTGTTATTATTTTATCACTGTCAATTACTGACAACAAATGTACAGGGGTAACTTAGGTGTTTAGAAACAGGGCATTATTACTCTCCATTTTCCAACACTGAACGTGCAAGAACATCCTTACAACACAACACAACACACAGTCATTGTCCCTCGGTGCTGTCTTTAGCTATACCACTCCTCCCATCTTTTGTGTTACCATTTGTAATCCTTTATACCGCAGGAGGATGTTGGTCATTCCTCCACACCAGCCAGACCTTACTGATGGACCGACAAGCTAGAAGGTAATTACAGGAGGCAGTGATGGGCAGGCCACGGTGAAGGAGAAGGGCGGAAGGCTATCACTGTCCGGCTGATCACAGAGGTAGAGTTGGGTCGTGGTTGTTGATGTTCTGTCCCGTCGACCCGCTGTTGATGCTCTGTTCGTACCCTAACACACACACATCGTACCCATCACTCCCATATAATACAGTAGGGCACGAGGCAAAGGGGAAATAGGGGACAATTGATTGAAAACAAATACAATAGGTTAAAAAGTGAAGAGGAATTCGTACCCTACCACACACACACACACACCGTACCCATCACTCCCATATAATACAGTAGGGCACGAGGCAAAGGGGAAATAGGGGACAATTGATTGAAAACAAATAATGATGCTATAAAGTGAAGAGGAATTCGTACCCTACATGAAGAATGTTTTGGATCCGAGGTAAAGAAAGAATAGAAGACACTTAATTTGTTGGATCCATCACATGTATATTTTGGTTTATTGTACAGTTGAACACAGGAATGGGTGGTACAGCCCAGGTGAAAGATACTTGTTCCATTTGAGTAACCATTGTGTGTCTATTATCAGGTAGTTGCTTTTTATTACCATCCTCAATACTGACTTCTGCCCCTGATGTCTCCTATTTGGCACTAAGGAACACACACACACACACACACCATCCTCAATACTGACTTCTGCCCCTGATGTCTCCTATTTGGCACTAAGGAACTTGATATTGAGAGAAATTGATCATCTTTCACTTAAGCTGTACCACGAATTCCTGTGTCCAACTGTACATGACGCGAGCAATGATTTGAAGGTATGCTCTCTCTCTTGCTGATAAACGAAGGGCTGCTGCTTCATCTAGACTAAGTTAAACAAATACATTATTCACGTATAATGTGGTCGTCTGCCTTCTGTCATAGCTTTGAGGAATCAGTACCGGTAGACTTCTAGTTCAACCGTATGAGATTAATTAACAGTTTCCTAATAAAGTCTAAATGAATCAGTTGCTCTCCAATTTGTCTTCAAAAGCTTATCATTAACAGATTTGAAGAGCTACTGATTTCTTCAAACTAAACTGTAAAATATTTGTCTATTCTTGGCATGGAAGATTCAACAAGAGCACTTCAATTCGTCCACAACAGATGAACTCTTTTACCAAGCTAGTCACCAGGGAACTTCATAACACACCACCAGACCAGACCATGTATTTTGATAATAGAGTTTTTCTTACATTATACATTCTATTTTAATTATGTGTGCAAAGCTTTTAATATTATGTGTGTAATAGGTGAAACATGTATGATTCCCTAATGTGTAATGTGAAGTTAAATTTGTATTCTAACCTTATTGTACAATACTGTATGGAGCTCTCACCACAACAAATTTCTCATTCTATATATAATGTAATAAGACAATAAAGTATATCTTATCTTATCTTATCTTATCTTTTCTTACCTCTTGCCTGAGACTCATTAAATTTCCATTGTATTTTGTCAGTGTTGTGTCCTTCATCTGTTGAGACACCTTTCATGAACAGTATAAACATTGCTATAGAAAACTTAACCTTATTATCGACTGCTGAATCATACGTGCATCATAATAATCAACCAAAATTAACCTTACTATCGGCTGCTGAATCACACATGCTTCATAATAATCAACCAAAATTAACCTTAATATCTATCGGCTGCTGAAACACACATGCTTCATAATTATCAACCAAAATTAACCTTACTATTGGCTGCTGAAACACACATGCATCATAATTATCAACCAAAATAAACCTTACTATCTATCGGCTGCTGAAACACACATGCTTCATAATTTTAAGTCAACCATCTTGTGCACAAATTAAGTCTTTGGTTATTATGTTGTTGTGTCCACTACTACTCCCTTGGCTACTGTCCATGTATCCCATCTTGCAGTGTCCTCCCCTTGGCATCTCACCACCTCTCATCTGGAACCTCTTTGACCTCTCCCTCCACTACCCTCACACACACACACACACACACACACACACACACACACACACACACATACATACATACATACACACACACACACGCACACACACACACACACTTACTCAAACATCTGTCCAAGGTAGGCGGGGTTGTCTTTGTACTATGTAAATACCTGCCTTGTACCTATACCCTTTCATTCTAGTCATATTTTCATACCTTATCTACCAAGCCACCCACTAATCTACATAGCACTATAATGACTCCTTCCTCAGGCTATCCATCCACCATCTTTATGTGTTATATAATATTATCCTTGGCCTTCACTTAGCTTCCATCTCGTCCCTCTCTTTTCCTTGTGTTAATTATTTTTTTCCTCACCAATTCTCACTCTCTACGTTTCTACCTCTTATCCTTCCTTCTATCCTTCCTAAACCTACCTATGTCCTTTTTCTTTTCCCCCCCCAAGCCTGTCCTCCTACTCCTGCACCCCCCAAATCCCCCCCCCCCAAGCCTGTCCTCCTATTCCCACCCCCCCTTAATAATCCTTTCCATCCTCCATCCTTCCTAGCTTTATCCTTCCCTATTCCCACCATCTCAAAATAATTATATCCTCTACCATAATATACCTTACCTTCTAATTAGCAACTCACCCTACTCACTGACCTATAGACACCTTTCCTTTACTAGACGTGTGTGTGTGTGTGTGTGTGTGTGTGTGTAATCGAGGTCCACATTATTATCTTTCGTCCTTATTGTCTTTTTCATTATTATCATTTTTATTCTCTCTCTCTCTCACCTATGTCAATTCCTGCTCTATTTTCCTCCTTTTCCTTCTCCCTTTCTCCTTCCTATTCTCTATTCCACTTTTATTTTGCTTTCTGTGTTCCTCAATTCCACACTCCTTCCTTTTCATTCCTCCTTCCTCTCCTCCCCCTCTTCGTTCACCTTCCTTATACCCTTGAACTGGTCTGAATCATATACCCACTACCTCCTCCTCCTCCTCCTCCTCCTCCTCTCCAATTCCCTTCCTACCTTGATCTTGCCTTCCCCTTCCTCCTCTCTCCGTATCTCCTCAGGGTCATAGGACAGGGTATGTATGTATGCACGTTACAATCTTGGCATGGAAAGTGGTTTGGTCATTCTGGTCTGATACAGTAGAGAATGTTTTACAGATGGACAAATGTTAGCTTTATATTAAACTGATTGACATGATTTTTTAAACCTATTTAACTAAAAATAATAAACTTATGGGTCCTTGTGATGCTGCTTGATTACACTATGCAACCTGAATTTGCATACATGAGAGAGAGAGAGAGAGAGAGAGAGAGAGAGAGAGAGAGAGAGAGAGAGAGAGAGAGAGAGAGAGAGAGAGAGAGAGAGAGAGAGAGAGAGACTTGTAGTAAGAAACAACTACCATGAGATTTTAGAAGGAAAGTTGAAATAAATAAACTTTAATGAGACAAAAGCTCCCATTACTTATATCATCCCAAAAATGAGCATTAATAGAATAATTATAATACTAGTCTTTTAAGTCAGTCGTTCTTCATATGGTATCTTTTAAAATTATTGACAGATTTTATTGATTTTACTCTGTGGCATTTACTTACTAGATTTTCAATGTATTTAATCTCAGCATCACTCTCTCTTCTTCCTTGTCTCTCTTCCTCATTCGTACTTTGCCTCTTGTCTTTTCTCCTTTCTCTTTATGTTCACTCTCATTACCTTTCTCTCTCTCTCTCTCTCTCATTACCTCTATCTCTCTTCTCTCTCTCATTACCTCTCTCTCTCTCTCTCTCTCTCTCTCTCTCTCTCTCTCACTCACTCTCTCTAATTATCGGCACACCCTTTTTCTTACTCTAGTATCACACGTTCCCTCTCTCTCTCTCTCTCTCTCTCTCTCTCTCTCTCTCTCTCTCTCTCTCTCCATAGTTTCTAGTATTTCCTTTTATTTGTATCTTTTGTCGCGTTTTCCTTTCCATTCCTTTTTCTTTCATTTCTCCATCTCTGCTTTCTTTTCCTCCTCCTTCTCCTCCTTCTCCTTCTCCTCGTCCTCCTCCTCCTCCTCCTCCTCCTCCTCCTCCACAATTATCTCATCCACTTTACTCTTCTATCCTTTTCTTCTCGTGTTTCTTATTCCCTGTCTTCGTGTTCTTCTTCCTTTTTCTTCTTCTTCTTCTACGTCGTTTATATCATCGAGTTTCGGCCCCTTCCTCCTTCATCTCACTTGTTCTCTCTCTCTCACTCTCTCTCTCTCTCTCTCTCTCTCTCTCTCTCTCTCTCTCTCTCTCTCTCTCTCTCTTGCCTTAACCTTGAACCCATCCTAAACCTTCTTTATCCTTGAACTTGCCTCCCCCTCACCACCACCACTGTACACCACTCTGCAAACCCCATCTACCCACCCATCCCTTCCTCCCCTGCCCTGCCCTGCCCTTGCCTTGCCCACCTTCCTCTCACTGCCTCCACTGTGTTTACTACCCGTCCCTCCCTCCCCCCTCCTCCCTCCATGTCCCCTCCCAGTCCCCTCTCCTCCCTCCCAGTCCCATGTCCTTCCTTCTTTGCGTTCGTTCACTCACTACCCCCTCAGCAGTGGCCACCTAACAGCTGTCACACGCGGTTTTCCACTGAAGGTCAACCCAGGGTGAACGTACCACTAACCAAAACACAACACATACATACATACATACATACATACATACATACATACGTGTACATAAACAAGCATCTCTCTCTCTCTCTCGCTCTTTCTCTCTCTTTTCCCCCTTCCCTTCCGGCTTCCCTCTAACTTGCTCTCTCTCTCTCTCTCTCTCTCTCTCTCTCTCTCTCTCTCTCTCTCTCTCTCTTTCTTTCTTTTCCCCCTTCCGGCTTCCCTCCAACTTACTCTTGCCTCACACCACTTCTCACCTGTTCTGGTATTCTCTTAGATTTCTTTATGGTTTCTCCCCAATCTCTCTTCGCCATGCTGCCGGACTCTCTCTCTCTCTCTCTCTCTCTCTCTCTCTCTCTCTCTCTCTCTCTCTCTCTCTTTCAATCACACACACACACACACACACACACACATACAATACATAATACTATATCATTCTGTTTATCTACGGATGTTTATTTGTCTTTCTCACACACCTAATTTTCACCAGGCAGCACCAGCAGCAGATGTTTGCAGCAGGTGGCAATATTTACGCTTCGCTTAGACGTCAAAAGAAGAGAAGGTCATAATAAAGGAATCCATACGAGACAGGTAATGACAACAAACTGCATGATGCCTCCACATATAACACACTGTACTGTATATGAAGCTATCACATCCATCAACATGCCTCCACTTACAACACACTGTACTGTATATGAAGCTATCACATCCATCAACATGCCTCCACTTACAACACACTGTACTGTATATGAAGCTATCACATCCATCAACAATGAGAGGTCACATGCAGTAAGAAATTAATTTAAAAAAAAGAGACGACAAAGATGTACAAAAATATATATAGCTTTCCATAATATAGAGTAATTTATCTCTTTAAATTTCAGTCCAATTTATTTTAATGTGCTAACTTACTACCCAGATATATTTCCTTCATAATAGTACACATTAATTATTAATTAACACAAAGTTACTACATGATAACAAACTCTCAAATGTGCTTGCCCTCCTACTTACTTACTCCCCTATACACTCCCCATGTAAAGGATAGGAAGGGGAGGAAGGAAGGGCACTATAAAAAAACTATCTATATCTATCTATCTATATATATAAAACACTCCTTCTGTCTGTCTGTCTGTCTGTCTGTTTAGCTGGGGAGGAAGGGCACTATAAAAAAAACTATCTATATATATATATATCTATATATATATATATAAAGCACTCCTTCTGTCTGTCTGTCTGTCTGTTTAGCTGGGGAGGAAGGGCACTATATATATATTATAAAGAGTAGGAAGCCACGTATTATCACCAGATTAAAGAAAGTCATCGGTCAAAAAAATAAACATAAGAAGATAGGAGGAAAAAAATGCCTCTGTGGTCATTAACCGTGAATGACCTTGAATTGGGGCTCACATCTGTCACGCGGGATGAGGGGGTGGGGGGTGGAGGAGGGGTGGGGGGGTGGGGGGGTGAGATGAAGGGAGGTGTGTTTGTTTGTTTGTTTGTGTGTTGTTATGTCAATGGACTTATATAACGACTATGGACTACGTAATGGCCATTAATTAAGGCAATATATTCATAAAGTGATTGAGTGTGTGTGTGTGTGTGTGTGTGTGTGTATGAAGAAGTGTACGTGTGTATCAGGGTGTGTGTGTGTGTGTACGTGTACGTGTGTATCAGGGTATGTGTGTATGTATGTGTGTGAAGAAGTGTACATGTGTGTCAGAGGGTGTGTGTGTGTGTGTAAGTGTTCCTCTTTTCCACAGGAGAGGGTGGATGAGGGGAAGGAAGGTATAGGTGGGGAGAGATGGTGGGGGTTGGGAAGGGATATGAAGGAAGGTTTGAATGAGGAGGGGAAGGAAGGTATAGGTGGGGAGAGACGGTGGGAGTGGTGGGGGAGATGAAGGAAGGTTTGAATGAGGAGGAGAAGAGGGTGAAGGTTAATAAGGGAAGAGATATAAAAATAGTGAGTATTGGAAGGGTCTGAATGGGTAGAAATTTGTAAAAGGTTAATGGGGACACGAGGGAGGTAAAATGAGGAGGTTTGAATGGGGAGGGAAATGGATTGATTGATAGATGTATATTAGGCGCCGCAACATCGAGGTCCTATATTGATTGATTGATGGATGTATATTAGGCGCCGCAACATCGAGGTCCTATAGCGCCAGAAAAAGGTGATAGAGAGGTGTGACAGCAAGCAGGAAGGAATGAAAATAAAAGAGGGACAGTTGAAGAAGGGAGGGAAATGGACATTGGTTAGTGGGAGATGAGGGAGGTTTGAATGGAGATTGATTGATTGATTGATTGATTAATTGATTGATTGATTGAGGAAGGTGATTGAAAGGTGAGTTATCAAGCAGGAAGGAAAAAGAAAGAAAAGAGGGACAACTGTCCCTATATTCTTTCTATTTCCTTCCTGCTTGCTGTCTCACCTCTCTATTACCTTTTTCTGGCGTTATATGACCTCGCTGTTGCAGCTCCTAATATCAATCAATCAATCAATCCATCTCTCCATAATATTACAAGGAAATATTTTATTTACAACAAGTGCTACCATCTCTGTCATTTCCTTCGTTGTAAAGTTCATAATTATACCGAACCGTTCTCGAGATTCCGAAATGAATCGGTGAACACTACGACTGAGACTTGGTGATTGTAAAGGAAGGTGTTGTAGGACAAGTGTTTGTGAAGGTTGGTCAGTGTAAACCTGACTACTCACCAGACAACAACATCATCTTTATATCTACACCTTGGAGCTCTAACTTAACAACAACTTCTTTATATTAACACCTTGGAGCTCTAATAGAAAGTTATGGTAAGTAACTTGTTGAAAAGTGTATAAATATTGTATTGGTTGTGTGTTTTAACTGCAGTTATATCTACACCTTGGAGCTCTAACTTAACAATATATTTATATCTACACCTTGGAGCTCTAATAGAAAGTTATGGTGAGTAACTTGTTGAAAAGTGTATAAATATTGTATTGGTTGTGTGTTTTAACTGTAGCTATGTAAGGATAATATTTCACTTGTATTGATGTGGAGATGTCTATTGCTTACCAACTTAAATTTGTCATATTTTACTTGAAACAACTTTACTACTTTAATAATTAGAGACCAACGTTTAGGCAAATGTCTTGGTGTGGCTTTCTTTCTTTAATAGATCTTTAAACTAAATTTCCAACTTTAATCCTTTGAAAGCGTGTTAAGTGTCTCTGTCTAACTCGAGCTACACTGTTGTCTCTAGGGTAAATCTTTCACACTCTACTTTCAATTGACATGTCGGTGGAGTGGTGGTGCTGTACTACGTAAGCTGTTCACTTTTTTACCTGTTGTGAGGCTCTGTTTTCATATTCTAGGAGTTCCACTGTAAATCTAATGTAACTCCTACTTGCTTCTACTTCGTCTCCACTCCTTAAACACTAAAAGACCTTGTACACACACACACACACGCACTGTAATTCCTTGGTGAAATGTAAGGAACAAAGTTGTATATAATGGTGTTATAGTGACTCGGTACCATAGATAATGTGCACTGCTAAATTTTGTCTAATAACTTTCTTTTACAGGCGGACTCGGGTTTAGGCGCTGGTCGGCCTTTTCCCAGTATTTTGGTCTTGGCTCTATTTTTAGGTAAGTAAGGAATATTGCGTTCTTATATTTTTCAGTCCTGATTTATAACTTTACTTTACCCTTTTCATAAATATAGATTGCAGTGACATTTATGTATATACGTTTTACTATTGTTGGTACTTGTATTATCTACACCATTCCTATATTCATGTATATTGGTTGTAGTGACACTTACTGTAGACTTGTATATTATACCTTTGTTTACAACAGGTGTTGGTTCTTGTACTACATACACCAATCCTACATACACCAATCCTACATCAAGAGACTGTTGTTGGGGAGACACTACAGTACCTCACCAACACATTGTACTCTCCCTTCCCTGGTGCTGTACTTTACTCACTTGTTACAATGGTACCATCAAACCTGATGTTATTGGACGTGAGGCTACAGACTGTAAGTTGATCTTTAATGGTTTGACAAATGGTATCTAACTATCTTTAGTGTTAAACTAATCTGGTTACAATGGTACCATCAAACCTGATGTTATTGGACGCGAGGCTACAGACTGTGAGTTGATCTTTAATGGTTTGACAAATGGTATCAAACTAGTATAGGAAACTCTTTCCTTTTAACTCCTATCTAGGATTTGTGAACTTTATTTCGCTAATGGTAAGAATCTTTTGTTAAAACTAATCTTTATTACACTCCTGAAACGATAGTCCCAACCCAGTTGATGTCTAGCATTTTTTTTTCTGCTGAAACTAAACTTCTAATATATTCCCGAGACGATATAGTCTCTATATACCCAGTGAAGTAATGCCTATTAACCTGTACATAATGTTGTCCCTTTGGTGTTCCAGGCTGTGAGTTCGATGGAGTGATGTATCCCAACGGTGGTCGTCTGGCGGCACAATGTGTTTCCTTGGAGTGTTCCCGTGGACAATGGGTTGTTAAAGACTACGACGATTGTTGTATGTAGACTATTTCTTCACACTGAAGTGATGACTATATTGTTATTGATATTTGTGGATTATATTAACTAGTACTAGTAATGTGAACAAACCTTGTAACTTTTATCAGACCTTCTACAAATTGCTTTTAACTCTTGCAGGTGCTCACTGTTCCGTTTATAACGACCCTCACTTCACTACCTTCGATGGTCATTATTACGACTTCCACGGCAGCTGTAACTATTCCCTGGCCCAAACTGACACTTCACTAAGTCCCCACACTGCAGTGTACAGCCAGTTTAAACCCTGCTTCGGTCACGCCTCCTGCCTGGACACTGTCACCTTCAGAGAAAACCCACATGTCATAGTCACTCTAGAACCTGGAGTGGTCGATTCGGTAAGTAAAAATTATCCCTTTAGTTCCATTATCTATACTTTACCATATACAAGATGACCTTAAATACTAAAATTACGTCGGGAAAGTCTACTGTTATGTTTTTAAACTAGTTATACTCTAACAGTCTTAAGTGTCCTGTCTGACCAAAACTTTTAATGGACTAGGCTGGTACAGAAAACCATCTGTAATTTTGCTTTAGAAATGAACTGATCAGATAAGATACCTGTATTCAGAAGGCCCCTGTATTCGGAAGGCAAGATCCCCAATACTACTAAAGTAATAAGAGTGTTAAACTAAACTTAAAGGTTTGAGTTGCAATATACTACATTCCCCTTTAAAACTGAAACCATTACCTTTGGTTTCGATAATATTGGTTCGTGAGGTTCACTCGTGACTTTCTTGTACCCGATACTGGACTTTTACAGTGACTATTCTATATGTAGTATAAACCTATTTTAAAGTGTTGCCATAATTGTGTGAATCTTCATTTTGTACAGCTGAAGGTGAACGATGAGTTGTACATTGTAGCAACATCTGGTGTACATGTTGTAACGACCTCGTCTGGTCCACATCCACTGTTGGTATGGAGGGACAATGACTGTTTACAAATCCTGGGAGTATCCAAGATTATGGTGAGGTTTTACTTTTTTAACTCCAATTTTATCCTAATAATTTCTTTCGACTTTACGACCCATTAGGAAAAAAATGTCAAATAATTATTTCCACCTGATTTGACAAATAACTAAGTACGGTATATATTTAACTGTTAATTAAAGGTGATAACTGTTACTTATGGTTCACTTTAACAGGTAACTCACTGCAGTAATATTGTGGACATCTGGACTTTCCCTACTCGTGTGTGTGTGTGTGTGTATATATATGTGTATATATATGTATTGGGTAAAGGTAACTACTATTACTTATGGTTTACTTTAACAGGTAACTCACTGCAGTAATATTGTGGACATCTGGACTTTCCCTACTCATGCTGACAACTTGGATGGTTTGTGTGGACACTTTAACTATTATGTTGACGATGACCTCACCAGCAGGGATGGTCAGGTCACCACACTCACACATTGGCCTTTTGCCTTCCCGGAGTCTTGGAAAGTAAGTTCATTAAGTTCGTATTATAACTCATTCAACTTTTATATAATTAATCTTAATAAAATATAAGTCTTGTAAGATATAATACTAACTTTTAATGGAAGCTTCTTTTGGTAAATATTTCTAAGTAATTAAACCAATGCTTTCTTAACTTTCCAGACTCCTGATCAGCCGAACTACACTTGCAAAGAGAAATGTACTCACTGCCCAACTGAGACGAGGGTAAGAAAACCATTATGATTCATTTTATACGATATTGTCAAGTTAAACCATATCTGCCTAAAACATCTAGTATGTATAGTTTAATGTTGATGTATATATTGATTACCTAGTCGCTAATAACCAAAACGCTTGCTACACAGGATCCATGCCTAAAACGTCTAGTATTTATTAGTTAAATGTTATTGTATATATAGATTATAGTCTGTAGTAACAAATACACTTACTACACAGGACCCATGCCAAAAACGTCTAGTATTTATTAGTTAAATGTTATTGTATATATAGATTATTGTCGGTAGTAACCAATACACTTCCTACACCGGAACCATATCTACCTGAAGTGAGACACGAGTACCTCCCTCAGTGTTGTATTAAGTGTAATATTAATAATGTATATATTAATGACTTTACTATACACAGGACCCCTGCAGACCTGAAGTGAGACACAAGTACCTCCCTCAGTGTCGTCGTCATCTTCACTACGTCATTGGTCGTGATGTACAGTTGGCACACTTCGTTGGTATGTCTTTATTATTTTAAAAGATGGATTTATTAGTAATTTGTAAACTGTTCTATAATTTACTAAAATGGCCAATATTTTCTATCATACAACACTACATTGTTATTTAAAACTACTGAACCATTACAGGATTATGTGTATATAATAAACCTTCAATTTAATCCAGATTCGTGCGCCTTCGACCTGTGTATGCTTGAACAATCTGGAGCTCAACACAAGAATGATCATTGGATTATAATTATCATTATCATTATCTACGGTCAGAAGAAAAACATAGCCAGGATAGAAGGTAACTTAATTATAACTAATCTAATGTTAAATTTTAATATTTAACCTAATGTGGAATATAGTTGTGATTTATTGCTTGGATATTTCATTTCTTTGTGGACTAATATATACAGTACATAGTTACTTAACCTTTTCCTATAAGTAAACTTGATGTAGTTGTAGGAGTGTACACTAATACTGACATTAATGTTATTACTATATTTAAATATAAAGTGTATATATAGATTACCTAACTTTAATGTTAATTAATATAATCGTTTTCTTCAGACAACTGGCAACCACAAGCTCCTCCTCCTCATAATACTTGTATCCCTGGAAGTCGTTGGTTACAAGACTGTAATTGGTGTACCTGTTCTGACAATGGTGATAATGCCATCTGTACATTAGTGGCTTGTTCTAATGGTAAGTATGTACTGTACTCTACCATCTGTACATTGATGGCTTGTTCTAATGGTAAGTATTTACTGTACTGTATTGTAGTCTGTACTGTACCATCTGTACATTGATGGCTTGTTCTAATGGTAAGTCTGTACTGTACTCTACCATCTGTACATTAGTGGCTTGTTCTAATGGTAAGTCTGTACTGTATTGTACTGTACTCTACCATCTGTACATTGATCGCTTGTTCTAATGGTAAGTATTTACTGTACTGTACCATCTGTACATTAGTGGCTTGTTCTAATGGTAAGTCTGTACTGTACTCTACCATCTGTACATTAATAGCTTGTTCTAATGGTAAGTCTATACTGTACACAACCTGCATCTTATAAGTCCTTTAACGACTCATTTATTTTGAACTTTAAGAATTCTTACAGTATATTATTCTGCCTTTGTGTGTAAAGTGTTTATTTAATTATTTGCCTGAACACCCTAAAATTTAAAGTTCACGTATTTAAAGATTTCTACCGTAAATTGCATCTAGTTTTGGTTCTGAAACTTTGTTTTATAATACGAAAATGTACTGAGTATTTGTTTTGACAGAGTTCGTGCCTGAGTTGGGTGATGAAGTTTGTAGTGATGGTTCTTGGTGGCGTGTTGACTGTAACTGGTGTCAATGTGTGAGAGGAGGCGCCATCTGTACTCACAACGACTGTAGTAAGTTTCATTTATTATGAATTGGAGGAAGGTTTTAAACATTGAATCCAGGAAGGTATAATGCTACATGGACTAGCTAGTAGATATAAATCTAACTTTGTAGTTTTCAACCTTGGTTATCTATGTAGCAGGAACTTATTTGCATAAGTTTTTTAACTTTAGCTAAAGATATTGCGTAGTTAGGAAAGTCTACCAAAAAAAAAAAAATTAGTTTTAACTTCATGTTAAAGTGAATTGTACAAAACTGACTAAATTATAATTGAAATAAATAAAATGGGTGTACATATTGAGGTAAAAACTTTTCTGTTGACAGATGGTATAACCCTTCCTCCACCACCGCCACCGCCACCCACGTCCCTTGCTCCTCAATGCCTGTTGCCTAAGGATCCTGGTCCATGTAAGGCCTCCCAGCCCCGGTACTACTACAACCATTACTCTGAACAATGTGAACAATTCATCTATGGTGGTTGTCTTGGCAATGACAACAACTTCCAAACAATGCAGGAATGTCTCGTAACTTGTGGATTCATCTTAACCGGTAAATAAATTGGATTTGGTTTAGTTATGTTGGAAATGTAAGCCTTTGACAATATAGGATTATTTTATTTTATTACTGATTAAGCCACTACAATGGCCATTTACACCTCGAAAGTTTTATGTAATGGTAATTCTTGATTCAATCTATTGTTCAATATCCCAGTATTGGTTAAAGTTTTGCTGTAGTTAATGATTTTGTCCATTATATTTTTACTCCTTGTGGTGCTACAAAGTGCTCGGATACTTTGTTTTCCAATTTTACTAGATTCATGTTACGTTTAGTCTGATTTGTATATACAGTATAATATTTCTGATTTGTATGTGTTCAACAGCAAGTCCGACACCACCAACAGTTGACCCCTCCCAGTGTCTGCTGCCTAAGGATGCTGGTCCTTGTCAGAACTTCCAGCCCCGGTACTACTACAACTCTCACACGGGACACTGTGAATATTTCGTCTACGGTGGTTGTCTTGGTAACGGGAACAACTTCAACACCATACAGGAATGTCTGGCAACTTGTGGCACCACTACAAACACTCCAGGTATAGTGACTGACAATAATATTAATCTACATTGGAGGAGACTTTTGTTTAAGTGACTGCATCCGTCGGAACGTTAGATGGGAAGATTTCTAATAGGCAAGTTATTCTGCACAATATAATATACAAGCAGCTCTTTACTATATCTATTTATATGAAAAGATATACGTATTGTACTGAAACTAGTTATCCGTATGTGTATGTACAGTAAATGAGTAGCCTAACTACATATCAAAACTTGTGAAACTTAAAACTGAATATAAAGGAGTCCTTCTTTCCTGTGGAAATGTGATCTGAGTATCCAAATTACTCGTTGAAATTCGTAGTGTTGTAAATAACATTGACACGTGCAATTGTATCTGAACTTTGATTGGTTTATTTTTAACTAGCCGGGATACCCGACGTTGTCCGGGATCTATCTATATCTATATATCTATATGTATCTATCTCTGTATCTCTATCTCTGTGTCTGTGTGTCTAAGAACATGATTACATGTACAGAGGGAATGTGGTCTTCTTACAATGTTTAAGGAGATACTATTTTATTTAAAAAAATTGATGCTTTTCTTAAGCTTTTGTGTACACCTAGAAGGCTCCCGTCTTCAGTTCCTGATGTTTAAATTCGAGCTCTTACTTTCTGCAAGAATTTTTTTTGCCTAAATGAAAGTTGAAATTTGAAAATTTTGACCCCCATATGTCTGCTGGGGGGGAAGGAAAGTAGTTTTTAAGGGGTTAATCATGGAAACAAAACTAAATTTATAGGGCCAAGACACTTCTCGGTCTCTGCGAAAAAACGTATGTAAAAATTATTACTCTCGGTGAAACGATGCGGCTGTTCATAGCGGCTAAACAGACGGACTGACTGTTTTATATAGAGATTCATTATTAAAGTGTTTATGTATTTGTAGTTACTGTGACTCTGCCACCCACCACATCGGACCCCTCCCAGTGTCTGCTGCCTAACGACGCTGGTCCTTGTCAGAACTTCCAGCCCCGGTACTACTACAACTCTCACACGGGACACTGTGAATATTTCGCCTACGGTGGTTGTCTTGGTAACGGGAACAACTTCAACACCATACAGGAATGTCTGACAACTTGTGGCACCACTACAAACACTCCAGGTATAGTGGCTGACAATAATATTAATCTACATTGGAGGAGACTTTTGTTTAAGTGACTGCATCCGTCGGAACGTTAGATGGAAATATTTCTAATAGGCAAGTTATTCTGCACAATATAATATACAAGCAGCTCTTTACTATATCTATTTATATGAAAAGATATACGTATTGTACTGAAACTAGTTATCCGTATGTGTATGTACAGTAAATGAGTAGCCTAACTACATATCAAAACTTGTGAAACTTAAAAATGAATATAAAGGAGTACTTCTTTCCTGTGGAAATGGGATCTGAGTATCCAAATTACTCGTTGAGATTGGTAGAGTGAAGTAAATAACATTGACATGTGAAATTGTATCTGAACTTTGATTGGTTTATTTTTAACTAGCAGGGATACCCGACGTTGTCCGGGTATCTATATCTATATGTATACCTATCTTGTCTATCTATTTCTATCTATCTATGTGTCTCTATCTCTGTCTGTCTCGGAACATGATTACATGTACAGAGAGAATATGGTTTTCTTTCATTGTTTGAGATGCTATTTTATTAAAAAAAAAAAAAATTGATGCTCTTGTGTACACCTAGGTTCCAGTTTTCAGTTCCTGGTGTTTAAATTCAAGCTTTTACTTTCTGCAAGAATTTTTTTTGCCTAAACGAAAGTTTAAATTTGCCAAATTTTACCCCCATTTGTCAGCTGGGGGAGAAGTCATTTTTAAGGGGTTAATCATTGAAGAAAAAAAAAATTATAGGGCAAAGACACTCCTCAGGTCTCGGCGAAAAAACTTATGTAAAAATTATTACACTCGGTGAAACGATGCGGCTGTGCGTAGCGGCTAAAGACAGACGGACTGTTTTATATATATAGATCCCTTATTAAAGTGTATTTCTGTATTTGTAGTTACTGTGACTCTGCCACCCACCACATCGGACCCCTCCCAGTGTCTGCTGCCTAAGGATGCTGGTCCTTGTCAGAACTTCCAGCCCCGGTACTACTACAACTCTCACACGGGACACTGTGAATATTTCGCCTACGGTGGTTGTCTTGGTAACGGGAACAACTTCAACACCATACAGGAATGTCTGGCAACTTGTGGCACCACTACAAACACTCCAGGTATAGTGACTGACAATAATATTAATCTACATTGGAGGAGACTTTTGTTTAAGTGACTGCATCCGTCGGAACGTTAGATGGGAAGATTTCTAATAGGCAAGTTATTCTGCACAATATAATATACAAGCAGCTCTTTACTATATATATTTATATGAAAACAATGTAGATATTATACTTAAACTAGTTATCCGTATGTGTATGTACAGTAAATGAGTAGCCTAACTACATATCAAAACTTGTGAAACTTAAAAATGAATATAAAGGAGTACTTCTTTCCTGTGGAAATGGCATCTGAGTATCCAAATTACTCGTTGAAATTCGTAGAGTGATGTAAATAACATTGACACGTGCAATTGTATCTGAACTTTGATTGGTTTATTTTTAACTAGCCGGGATGCCCGACGTTGTCCGGGGATCTATCTATATCTATATGTATATCTATCTTGTCTATCTATTTATATATATCTATATATCTGTCTCTATCTCCGTGTCTCTATCTCTGTCTATCTCAGAACATGATTACATGTACAGAGAATGTGGTATTTTTTCATTGTTTAAGGAGATACTATTTTATTTAAAAAAAAAAATTGATGCTCTTCTTATAAGCTCTTGTGTACACCTAGAAGGCTCCCATTTTCAGTTTGTTTAAATTGAAGCTCTTACTTTCGGCAAGATTTTTTTTTACTAGATGAAAGTTGAAATTTGCCAATTTTTACCCCCATTTGTCAGCTGGGGGGAGAAGTCATTTTTAAGGGGTTAATCATTGAAGAAAAAAAATTATAGGGCCAAGACGCTCCTCGGGGTCTCGGCGAAAAAACCTATGTAAATATTATTACTCGGTGAAACGATGCGGCTGTGCATAGCGGCTAAACAGACGGACGGACTGTTTTATATATAGAGATTCCTTATTAGTGTATTTCTGTATTTGTAGTTACTGTGACTCTGCCACCCACCACATCGGACCCCTCCCAGTGTCTGCTGCCTAACGACGCTGGTCCTTGTCAGAACTTCCAGCCCCGGTACTACTACAACTCTCACACGGGACACTGTGAATATTTCGCCTACGGTGGTTGTCTTGGTAACGGGAACAACTTCAACACCATACAGGAATGTCTGGCAACTTGTGGCACCACTACAAACACTCCAGGTATAGTGGCTGACAATAATATTAATCTACATTGGAGGAGACTTTTGTTTAAGTGACTGCATCCGTCGGAACGTTAGATGGGAAGATTTCTAATAGGAAAGTTATTCTGCACAATATAATAAACAAGCAGCTCTTTACTATATATATTTATATGAAAACAATGTAGATATTATACTGAAACTAGTTATCCGTATGTGTATGTACAGTAAAGGAGTAGCCTAACTAGATATCAAAACTTGTGAAACTTAAAAATGAATATAAAGGAGTACTTCTTTCCTGTGGAAATGGCATCTGAGTATCCAAATTACTCGTTGAAATTTGTAGTAGAGTAAATAACACTGACACGTGCAATTGTATCTGAACTTTGATTGGTTTATTTTTAACTAGCCGGGATGCCCGACGTTGTCCGGGGATCTATCTATATCTATATGTATATCTATCTATGTATATATCTAGATATCCATCTATATCTATATGTCTCTGTCTCTGTCTCTATCTCTGTCTCTATCTCTGTCTGTGTCTAAGAACATGATTACATGTACAGAGGGAATGTGGTTTTCTTACAATATTTAAGGAGATACTATTTTATTTTAAAGAAATGTTGATTCTTTTCTTAAGCTTTTTTGTACACCTAGAAGGCTCCGGTTTTCAGTTCCTGATGTTTAAATTCAAGCTCTTACTCTCTGCAAGATTTTTTTTTGCCTAAATGAAAATTTAAATTTCAACATTTTGACCCCATATGTCGGCTGGGGGGGAAGGAAAGAAGTCGTTTTTAAGGGGTTAATCATTGAAGCAAAACAAAATTTATAGGGTCAAGACACTCCTCAGGTCTCTGCGAAAAAACGTATGTAAAATTATTACTCTCGGTGAAACGATGCGGCTGTGCATGGCGGCTAAACGGACAGACAGACGGACTGTTTTATATATATAGATTCCTTATTAAAGTGTTTATGTATTTGTAGTTACTGTGACTCTGCCACCCACCACATCGGACCCCTCCCAGTGTCTGCTGCCTAACGACGCTGGTCCTTGTCAGAACTTCCAGCCCCGGTACTACTACAACTCTCACACGGGACACTGTGAATATTTCGCCTACGGTGGTTGTCTTGGTAACGGGAACAACTTTAACACCATACAGGAATGTCTGACAACTTGTGGCTCCACTACAAACACTCCAGGTATAGTGGCTGACGATATTATTAATCTACATTGGTAATCTTATTTTGTTAGTGACTGCATCCCATGGACGTTAAGACGTTGGTAAATTAAGCGGCACATAATATACCGCAGGCATCCGTTTAAACTCCAGATGTTGATACTGAAATTATTTGTGTACAGTAAATGATTAGCTTGACTACATATCGCCCTCCAACGGGAACCGCCTTGATGTGGTGGGTGGCTTGTCTCGGACCTGGCGAGCTAGGCTAGAGGGGGCTGCGGCCCAAGCTCTGCCCCGATTTCGGGGAGGGGGGGGGTTCCCATGCTAGGAAGGTCGCAAGTGAGCGACCAGACTAAATGGTTCTCATCTTTCGGTTCAACTGTTCCACTTTTCTTTATTTCCTTCCTGGTAGCTGTCGCACCTCTCCTTTTATCTGGCGCTATAGGACCTCAATGTTGCGGCGCCTAATATCCATCAATTGACTACATATCAAACTTGGTAAACTTGAAAATGAATAAAAATGTTTATTGTTTTTGAGGACCAAAAAGTCTGACACGTGTAATTGTTTCTGAACTTGGATAGGTTTATTTTATGCCGGTCTACTGCCACAATACGTATCCTAATTTTGTATTTGTATCCGACAGTTGCGACTCCCCAGCCATCCACATCTGACCCCTTCCAATGCCTACTGCCTAAAGATGCTGGTCCTTGTCAGAACTTCCAGCCCCGGTACTACTACAACTCTCACACGGGACACTGTGAATATTTCGCCTACGGTGGTTGTCTTGGTAACTGGAACAACTTCAACACCATACAGGAATGTCTGGAAGCTTGTGGAAACCCCATCACAACTGGTAAACATCGTTGAATGTTTAATTATACAAAACATAAGCGTAGGAACTCTGGATGGCATCGCTTTCACACTCTGGTAGATAGTAATTGGAATCTTGAAAGATTAGGGGAAACTATTTTTGTGCACTTGGGAATTCTTGAAGATATTTTGTCCTTGAAATGGAACGGTCTGTTATGACTTCATCAGTTGTGTAGCTGGAAATATTCTGCCAATGTAGAGGAAGTACTGTAGATTAACCAGTCTCATTAAATCCAGGGTCTCTGAAGTGGTTAGTACAGTCTATAAAACGGGTGTACACTATTCCTCTAAATTATTCCCAGCAACGGTTGTCCATTATTTTTGTTAGTCTGGTCGTGTTTCCTGGCATACTTTGGAGGACTCTTGTCACTTCAATGTACCTAAAGTATACCGGTACTATCCCTTTAAACTGATAAAGTGCTGCAATTCTTCTTCATGGATAAAGACTAAGGATATTTATAATTTATTAGTCTGGATCTCTACTTGAATCTGATCAATGTTCCAATTTGCTCCTATAGTTACTGTGATTCCCCCGACACCCACATCTGACCCTTCCCGATGTCTGCTGCCTAACGACGCTGGTCCTTGTCAAGACTTCCAGCCCCGGTACTACTACAACTCTCACACGGGACACTGTGAATATTTCCTCTACGGTGGTTGTCTTGGTAACGGGAACAACTTCGAAACTCTACAGTACTGTCTGACTGTATGTGGCCAAGTTACAAACACTGTAGGTAAGTATATATAAAAGTATTTATCAGTCTCCAGAAAGTTGTAAAGCTGATTAATAGTTAAATCTGGAACTGACAAATATGCTCCGAGATTAGGTTAGCCATAATCCACGCCTGTTAACAGTTGTTCAATTCGGCTTTCCTAACGTAAAATCCTGGGCAAATTCCAGGATGTCGACATTGTGAATTTCGCTTGAATGTGGCCTTAACCTAATCCATTTTGAACCTTCATGCTAGCTAGTCTCTTAACCCATCCATACCAGCCTAAATGTTAAGCCAGTGTAAACATTATTGTATTGTATTAAGGTTTGGTGGATATCCTTGCCATCGTCTATTTAATATTGTAGAACTTTCTTCAAGAACTACTTTTGAATTTTATGCAGAGTAGATACCATTCGTATGGATATAAATAACTCTAGGAATACTTGTATATCACTCAAATAGAATGCTAACGTCCTATGGTTCTTTCAAAGGGTAATTGTTTTCTCTACACACAAACCAGGTACCCCTTCAGCCACGGCCATAACCCCCACTACATCACTGCCAGGCCAGACGTCCCGATGTTTGTTAGACTCTCACCCCGGCCACTGCAATGAATTCATTCCTCGCTTCTACTACAACTCTGAACGCAGAACTTGCGAGTTCTTCATCTATACCGGTTGTGGAGGCAACGACAACAATTTCAGCACGTTGGAGACTTGTCTTGAAGCATGTTCTGCTGTCTATTGGTAAGACCAATGAAGCCTTGTCATAAGATGTAGGTCTTCTGGTACTTAGTCTGATTTCACTTTTCGATTATATTTGGTGTGATTTAACGCCTTTGTCCATTGTACTCTAATTTTAAAAGAACCTATATAGACTCTCTAATTTAGCAAGTAACCATAATTTCTTTGAATGATCATGGCATGTTTTTAATGTTATTTTCTCTTTAACAGATTTTCCATATTGACTCCCATAACCTCTGCACCAGAGCAACACCCAGTGAATGTCCTATATACCCAAGAACCAACGTTGACAGATGGTGGTCAGTCTTTCTGTTGTGTAGAACATCTTTGTAAAACTCTTGCCGATATGTAAATAGATTTTGTTTAAATGAAGATTTATATATAATATAATTATGGCATAATAAATATTACGATAATAATAATATTGGTTTTGAATGTCCTTGGCTTGGAAAACTAATATAGAAAGTTTGTTAAAAATGGAGTAAATAAATGTGATGTTTCAATATTACTTTCTGAAAACTAGATCTATAATCCACCCAAATAAGACTGCATGCGATCAGACCTCTTGAGTACCAGAACCTACTATAGCCAAAGGTCCAAGGATCGACCCTGGCCCTTGCTATGACCAGTAATAAACACTTGGTCGATACCCCATGTCCTGCATAATTTTAATCTAAACCTTTTTGTATTGCCTAGCTTTCACCAGTGTTGCCCTCATTTCCTTACTTACCCTCTCATTTTCATTTCCTTACTTACCCTTCTATTCCTTACTTATCCTTCTATTCCTTACTTATCCTTCTATTTCTTTATGTCCCCATCTTGCCTGTCGCTTAACTTCTCATTCTCCCTCTTCATTCCCCTCCCTACTCTCCTCATACCCCCTCCCTACTCCCCTCTCTCTACTCTCCTTTCCCCTCCCTACTCCTCATTCTCCCTCCTACTCTCCTTCGTCCCCCTCCATACTCCTCTCCACATCACTTCCTATCCTTTCTCTTTCTTCTTACTCTCTCCCTTTCCATTCCCACCTTTTTCCTTTTCCCCACTCTTCACTCCTTCCCTCTTTCACTCTTCCCCTCTCTTCTCTTCCCTTCCCTTCCTACTCCCTTTTCCACATTCCTCCCTATTCTCTCCTTCCTCCTTTCCTCCCTATTCTCTTTCTCACTCCTCCTTCCCTCTCCTTGCTCTCCCCACGCTCCTTGGTGTCCTAAAATTATTCGCCCGAGTTTCGGAAATATTACGCTCTAAAACCGACTCTGTTTAACTTCCAATATACTTCTCTCATTGTATCATTTGTATCTATTTTATCCACGCTTCTAAGACTTCTTTAAACACTAGAATATTATTCTCTCTGTTTATCATACTCTTCAAATGCAAACTTTAATTAAAAACAAAACAAAAAAGAACGTAGATTTATTCATTCATCCATCCTCCAAGTTGAACGAAATATAAAGGAACATTTCTAAGACCGAAAAAAAAATACCACCTCCTCGGTTCCCAGCTGTCGTGTGCCTGCCTCTGGCGACACACTCCCCTCCCAGAATTGTTCGCTTCACTTCTTAGCATATCGTTTCCATTCAACGCAAAATCTCGCCTGGGTCAGATTTCGGTTGTACAGCCGGCAGCATAAATTCGCGTCCATCTCTTGTACTTAACATTGCTAATATGACCAGATAATTGCATTCTGAACCAGTTTTTATTCCAACATGCATAATCGACCATACGAGAACTATATATGTCGTCTCCATTAAAATTGTATTGCATCACTATAGCTAATACATACACAGGTGGAAATGAAGCGAACTTATGCTGCCGACTGTACAGGAATTTGTTGTACAGTTGACCACATAGGAATTCTTACACAGGCTGGTTATATTATGGAAAACCGAGGTCATTATTCTGGCTGGAAATACTGCAAGGAATGGTCTACAAAGTGCATGACTCTTATAACCTGTCCCCTACTCCTGCACCCCTCTAAACCCCCCCAAGCCTGTCCCTCTATTCCTGCACCCCCTCAATTAACACTTTGTATAACTCCCCTCTTCCCTCCCTTCTTTTGAATACTGTATGTGTGTTCTAGTTTCTTTCTAGTTACTTTTCTTTCTAGTTACTTTTCTTTCTAGTTTTCTTTCTAGTTAGTTTTCTTTCTAGTTAGTTTTCTTTCTAGTTACTTTTCTTTCTAGTTTTCTTTCTAGTTAGATTTCTTTCTAGTTGATTTTCTTTCTAGTTGACTTTCTTTCTAGTTACTTTCTTTTTAGTTACTGTTCTTTCTAGTTAGTTTTCTTTCTAAATACTTTAATTAGTTAGTTTTCTTTCTAGTTTACTTTCTTTTTAGTTACTTTTCTTTCTAGTTACTTTTCTTTCTAGATACTTTTAGTTAATTTTCTTTCTAATTAATGTTCTTTCTAGTTAGTTTTCTTTCTCATCATTAAGTTCTTCAACACTTGGGTTCACTGACCAGGGAAGGAGGGAGGGAAGGTGTGCCATCGAGTTCAAATTTGGACCACAATGGGAATCTTGTTTTAGCAGTTCTTTCATTCTGGCAGGAAAAAAATATTATCCCCTGGAAGTAGTCAAGAGAGGCTATATGAAAACCGCTAGTTGTCCTTTATTTTCTATTAAAGTGGTAATTCTTTTTTGTGACATTGGAGTGCCTTGATTCCTCCATAGTATACGCCAGGAATCAAACAGGACCATAAGAACAAAAATAATGGTGTTCTGTTGCTTGGAATAGTTTGGGGGATTCAGTTACTCCAGATTTAACAACACAGACCAAATCAAATAATATTTTAGTCATTTATTTCATGGAATAAAATTTACGAAACTATATTTATTTAGTGCATAAACGTTTTGCCCTTTCTGTATTTTTTTTTACAACCAGTATTAAATATAAATATTAGATTGTGTTCTTCAAAATCGAGGCTATACCGATTTCTATAGTAGTTCACACACAGACACATACACATACACACACACGCACACACTTACATACACACACACTTACACACACGCACACACACACTTACACACACACACACACACAAATCATAATCCGTATAGCCTGCTTTCCTTTCCCTTCATGTTTCTCCTCGGGTGGTCAGGTGTTGTATCATCCGTTGGTCACCGTCGTCTTCATAAAGTCTACCAGGTCTGATATTAGAGTCAGTCGTAAATCAGGATAGAGGGGAGGATTTTTTCGTACAGCATAGTATACTCTGTTCAAAACTTGTGTTCCATTTTCCTCTATCTATCTGTCTATATTTTTATATCTATCTTTCTATCTATCTCTATCTGTCTCTATTTCTATCTATATCTTTCTATCTATATCTATTTCTATCTATATCTTTCTATCTATCTCTATCTGTCTCTATTTCTATCTATATCTTTCTATCTATCTCTATCTGTCTCTATTTCTATCTATATCTTTATATCTATTTCTATCTATATCTTTCTATCTATCTCTATTTGTCTCTATTTTTATCTATCTCTTATCTGTCTATCTATCTATCTATTTTTATCTATCTAAGCATAAGAGGCCAGCGGAACACAAGTTTTGAACAGACTATAGCTACAGGCACAAAGTTTTCGATACACATATAGTGACTGGGACTCACTGAAGGCCCGTAGTTTAAAAAAAAAATTGAGGGCCCTTACTGGAGATCTATGAATTCTCCAAACTACTCCGGGCAACAGATTCCCTATTAAAAATACTGAAGGGTTCTGTGGCCTGGATTATTTTGGAGGATACATAGAGCTCCAGTAAGGGCCCTCAAACTTTTTAAAACTGCGGGCCTTAGTAAGTTTCTGTTGCATCATCTTTGGGGACCGTAACTTTTGACAGCAGCTGTGTAATTATGATGAGGGAGCTGTGCAAAAAAAAAAAACCTTCTGAACGCAGTGTGTGCGTGAATGTGCGTGGGTTCATGCGTGCTTGCGCGCGTGTGTGTGTGTGTGTGTAAGAGAGAGAGAGAGATGCGTGAATGAGAGCTTGCTTGCGCGCATCTGTGGGTGAGAGAGAGAGAAAAAGAGAGAGAGCGAGAAAAGTAAAGAGATGAACGAGAAGAAAGATGGTTACAAAGACTTAGGCCCGTAGTTTTAAAAAAATTGAGGGCCCTTACTGGAGCTCTATGAATTCTCCAAACTACTCCAGGCAACAGATTCCCTATTCGAAACACTGAAGCGTTTTGTGGCCTGGATTATTTGGAGGGTTCATAGAGCTCCAGTAAGGGCCCTCAATTTGTTTTAAACTACGGGTGTTAGGCCGACAAAATACCGTCAACATTCCTGGCGGTCCTAACGAGGCTGATGAATAAGGAGGAGCAGCAGCAGGAGGAGGAGTAGAAAAGTAGAAATTAACACTGATATCTTCGAATTGCAGTAACAAAAATAGCGACACAGACAAGTTGACACCAATTAACTATATAATACGACTCAATCACGTTTTGCAAGAGAATGGCTTGCTCTAAACACACACACACACACACACACACACACACACACACACACACACACACACCTCTCTATCCTACTCTCCATCCATCCATCCATCCATCTAGCTATCTGTCTGTCCATGTAGCAGTGAATATAGGAGGTGGCCAGAATAACACCAATAAAGTGTAAATAAAACAAAGGTGCTCAATCAATACTAATTTTTATCCCATCTCTCGGGGTATTATTATTATTATTATTATTGTTATTATTATTATTATTATTTTTTTTTTTTTTTTTTTTTTTTTTTAATACCTCAACTTCGGAACTGTCTGCTGTCTGTCAGAATCCCGTTAACTCTTGCGAGGTCCCGAGATTATTGGGTGTCGAACTAGATGAGACAGTGAAGCTTCGAAGTGATATTGGTACCGTAGCTTCTCTTCTGTCCCACTAGATGACGACACCTTATTTATACACGTCACTATCAAGAGAGAGCAGCTATTTCTATCTATATCTTTCTATCTATATCTATTTCTATCTATATCTTTCTATCTATCTCTTATCTGTCTATCTATCTATCTATCTATCTATCTATTTTTACCGTCACTCACAGCATCTTGGAATAATAGTCGGGCATATTCTACTGTATGTTATGAGTTAACTATCGGTGAAATTCCTACGATTCATATTAGTCAATCAAAGACTTATTATATATTTCAGATGCATTCAGTCAAACCATCTACCTCTTTCCAGTACTGTTACGTTTCCATATCGTAAAGTTCAATAGATTTATTATATTTGATATTGTGGACCTAAAGCCAAATTGCCAGTCAGATAGAAGGTTGCGTTTCTTAATCTGTTCCACTATTTGCTTTAAGGTTTCTGTAAGAACAACTAATTGTAAAATTATCATAGTAATTAAGAGAGTATTAAAGGACACTTGCTTAAACCCTGTTCATGCTAAAATTACCTAAAGTAAGTAAGTATTATAGTATTCTTTTTCTCTCAGACCAGACACAATAAATTATCTGATTTACCAAAATTCAAAAGATTGTCTGCTACAAGTCTACGAGGAAGATGGAAAAGAAGTTTGTCACGATCTCCCCTAGTCTACGAAGCGATATAGGAAGATAACGTAACGTATATAACGTATCAGTGATAATAATAGTGTACGAGTGTTAACTTTGATTATAATTAATTATCAAGTTAACGTAATTGTGTAGGAAGGTCTGAAATAGTACCTAAATTAAGTGAAGTGTTAGCTTTGTCCTAATTTTGTAAGGTTAAGAGACCATAGCAAAGGTCTAAAAATAGCAAGCACCTAAATAAAGTGTTAGCTTTGGCCCTTGTTATACTTTAACGTAAGGTTAGTAGGCTATAGAACAGGCCTAGCATACGGTGCTTAGTGATTATATATATTTGAATAAGTGTCGTAGTGAAGGCGTCACAGAAAAGACGTGTCGTTATAGAAAATAGTGCCGTAATTCGAAACTGTAGGGATATTAGCTAGTGAGTATAATTCCGTGTGAGAGTGTCGTGTGCGTGTGTTATTTATTGTTGAATTAATTATTGTGGGTCTTGATTGAGAATAGATATAGAAGAGTAACGTAAATCAGTCTTTGTGTGACCTTACGTAACTAGGAAGACTACAGATGGTGGAATTGTTAGCTCAGGGGTACATGCCCGTGAGCCAGATGTCCCCTTTTCTGTTGCCTTAGAAGAAACAGATCTCGGTATCACCCTGGCTCCCATTTGGGGGTCCGAGCATTTACGCGTCTTCAGTCAACCAGACACGGGACTGCTTGGCCAAACAGTCTGGGGAATTACTACAACAACAACAACAATAATTATACTGTTAGTGCATACGTAGATGGGAAACCCCTTGATAACTTTAATTTTAAGTAATAAGTGAGTGCAAGAGGGATCTATCTACGAGACCGAGTGGCACCGCACCATCCGACGACCACGTCTACATTCAAATTTGTCGGGTAAGTTATATAACAAATTTGGCTCATAACCTAAGGGAAAATATATCATTATTCTTGCTTCTCCTTCCTTACAGAATTTTACCCTTATCTTACATTATTGGAGCCGTTGATATTTAACTTCAATCCCCCTCCTTACCACTCCCGCGTTTCTTCCCTGTCGTTGCCAATGTTAGGCCAGTCAGAAATTCGAATCCCAAATCACAAGTTTAAATATTCGAAACATTCATATATTTCACTCTAAGGATATGAATGTTTCGAAATTTTTAACTTGTGGATCGGGATTCGAATTTCTGACTGGCCTAACATTGGGAACGTCAGGGGAGAAACGCAGGAGTGGAGCCAACTGTATAATGCACAGAATATCAGTCTTCTTTCAGAGGGCTTTTTCCAATCACCCTGCATCAGTCTTCCTTTACTTGTTTCCTATTTCTTTCCTTCCCTGTGTCCATTCCCTGTCCGTCCGTGTATGCATTGATGTATGTACAGTATGTATGTATGTATATAAAGTGCAGGATAAAGCCAGTGGGAGTTGTATCGACCCTCCACAGTCACACCTCATCAAGTATAATGAAAAACCACTTTGCCCCACACCGACCCAGTTACTCCAGCCATACCAGTACACAACCCAACCAACAGCTGACTCTCCCCACCGGCTCCCTAGGTTACCACCAGTCCTATATACCTTCTCCTCACCTCGATACCAGCCTACCATTCCCTCGCTCACCTGGAAGTGTGCTGATCTGATTCATTCAAGGTCCACGGGGAAGGGTGACTACCACACCTGGCTGGCAGACCTTGTGCAATGGTAATAATGAAACGGGAGACTGCTCACTGTTCATTAGACTACAGCCACGAGGCAGGGATGAAGACAAGCTTGACTGAACGTGTACGAAAAAGCACCCTCACCTCGGAAGACTGAATGTGAGGTGGGTGGACCCAGGTAAGGAGACTGTTCAAGGTGTCTTCATTCATTGCAGACTTCAGCAACAGTCTGTCCTGTTGTAACCTCGCTTGGCTTGGTCACATTCCACTTTAGAAGAAGTCTGAGGGGTACATTTCTAGCCTAAGGAAGCATACCACACTCTAGAAGAAATCAGAGAAGATTAACTACGGACAGAAGATATCCTAGATCTACCCCAACACGACCCAGAATAGTTTAAGGGTGTGGAAGCCTCCAGAAATTCTCCTCCATATCGAGCTAAATTAAAGTGGAGACTCAGAACTCCAACACCACCATCCCAGAAATATTCCCCTATAAGACAACTACTGGCTACAACAGGGAAGGACTTACACACGTAGTTTTAAAACATTTGAGGGCCCTTACTGGAGCTCTATGAACCCTCCAAACTACTCCAGGCAACAAATTCCCTATTCGAAACACTGAAGCGTTTTATGGCCTGGATTATTTGGAGGGTTCATAGAGCTCCAGTAAGGGCCCTCAAATGTTTTAAAACTACGGGTGTTAGTCCACACTGGCAACATCTCGAGACACACCATCCACAACACACACCACCACACCTTTGTATCATTGGCAACTCAAACATTGTTGTCTACAGTGTTGAATACAGTTAATGTATATATGTTTTATCGTTGGTATGGACACACCCTTTCATCTATAAATATATATAATCAAAGTGATTTACGATTTGTTGAGTTTCCCTTTGAGGGTTGACTGCCACACCGTTTTCTATGTGTGTCATATGCTGCTTGTCCCATATAAACTGGTCTTTACGCACCATGTATTTATAGTAACCTTTGTCCTGCTTTATCATATGTATAAAATACTGTCACTCTCGACCATGTCACAAAAAGAACACAGAATGCACTGCTGAAGAAGGGCAAACGGTACAGCATTTATTGTTATCTCCTTTCCTAAAGCAACAGCATAGCAGTAAATGTATTATGCAGATATTATTTTTATGTATCTTTAAACGGGCATGATAGAGCATGGGTATGATCTTATGAAGGGTAGGGTTGACCTCTGCTGACTCCGTTTCAAGGTTGCTAAGGTATTGGCCACGAGATGGTGTTGCTGTGTTTTGGCCATAACTGTGTGAATAACGGTGTTCCAGGCTCCTTTGTTTGTATAATGACTGCCAATAATCGTGTCGCGGGTGTCTTCGAAATATTTCGTGAAATATTATGAAAGCCCATTTACACACGGCGAAACATATCAGACGTTTAGCTCATCGAATTGTATTTTCACCATATTTCATGACAACACTATTGACAATCACTGTACATCATTTTTAGTAATAATGGAGCTATAGTCTGGCGGTAATGAAGGGAGCTATCTCATCAGTAATCACATTATACCAAGGAAATAGAAAAAATGAGCAAGTTACTTCACCTGGCAATAGAACCCAAGGTCATGAGTTGTGAAGCAAGAGTGGGTGCTGCTCAGTAGACCATGCCACACTTCTCACTCACACACTCATTATCTGCCGGCGATTTTATATCCGACTGACTCTTGGTGGCAGGAGAACAGTAGGTTGCAATTAGATTCTTATTCCTATCAGTGATGCGTTAAGACTTAATAATCACATTCAACATTGCTTGCAGATGAGCAGAGTTCATTCAGGTGTACAGTCACAATCAAATATCCACCGACACTTTCCTTCCATCGTGCAAATAAATCAGTATCACATCAAAATAAAATCATACAACAACAACACCTTGCTTCAACTCGACCCCCTTCATTCATTATTATGAGGTGGTGCAAAATCATACACGTGTTGTTCTTTATTACCAAGATATTTACCACGATGGAAGGGAGGTGTTGGTGGATATTTGATTGTAACTGTACCTCGGGTTTTACTAAGCACAAGGTTGTATGATTTTTTTAATGGTTTGGCTCTGGGTTGAGATAATTTGCTCATTTTTTATTTTATTTTTGTATTTTTTTTTTCAGGCAGTCATTAGGCCAGAGAGAGTTTGGCAAGTCCTGTGGCTTATATTAAAAAGTAATGATGTAAAGGATATAGAAGAAGGAGAGAAATTATTAGAGGGGAAAGAAGGAAGGGAAAAGAGAAGAGGAAAAAAGTTACGAACAAGAAAGAAGTAAAGATAGAGTTGGAAGGGAGGAAAGAAGGAAGGACAGGGGGAGGAATAGAAGGTGGGAGGGAAGAAGGAAGGACAAAGAGAGGGAGTGAGGGAGGAAAAATGAAAGACAGTGGGAGGAAGAGAGGGAGGGAAAAAGGAAGGACAAAGGGAGGGAGGAAATGTGGAAGGAGGGAGAGAGGAAGAAGGAAGGACAAAGAGAGCGAGTGAGTGAGGGAGGGAGGGGAAATGGAAGGGAAGGACAGAAAATAGGAGGGAAGAAGGAAGGACAAAGAGAGTGAGTGAGGGAGGAAGGGGAAAAGGAAAGGAGGGAGGGAAAATGGAAGGGAAGGACAGAAAATAAGTAGAAGGGAAGAAGGCATAATAACAGAGGAAGGAATGAGGTATAGAAAAGTTCCCACACCGGTCACTCTCTCACACCTCCCTGCTAAGTGTTATGTGATGCCTCTATAGTGGTCACCTCTCTCTCTCTCTCTCTCTCTCTCTCTCTCTCTCTCTCTCTCTCTCTCACACACACACACACACACACACACACGCACACACACACACACACACACACACACACACACACACCACGAGATGTAGAAAATGTAGGAGAGTAAATAGAAGAGTTAGGAGAATATTTCAGGCATTTATTTGATATATATGTCTCAAATTCGATCAACCTCTGCATGTTTATCCTTCCTTTCCTTGTAATTTTGTCATTTCTCCTCATTTCCACGTAGTATTGTCTGTCTGTCTGTCATTATATCGATAGTTCTCTGAGGTGGTCTGTTTCCTGCTACAACTAGAAGGAATCAATAACCTCTTAAACACCAACAAAATAATTGCTCTTTCAATTGGGATGATTCAGAATGTTTGGTACCGGGTGATGTGTGTGTGTGTGTGTGTGTGTGTGTGTGTGTGTGTGTGTGTGTGTGTGTGTGTGTGTGTGTGTGTGTGTGTGTGTGTGTGTGTGTGTGTGTGTGTGTGTGTGTGTGTGTGTGTGTGTGTGTGTGTGTGTGTGTGTGCATACCTACGAGTGTGTCAATATGGAATTCAATGAAGCATGACTGTTACAATAAATATCCGTACCCAGAATGACGAGTTTGAGAATGTTATGATGAGGTTACCGTGATAATCGCCACACTAATCTATCCTTCCGTTGGAGTGACCTGACTTGACGTGACCTGACCCAGTAGAGTGACGGGGTCGTGGTCTCGTCAGCGGGGGAGGTGTGTGTTGTGGGGGGATTAGTGGCACAAGAGACGGTTTCCTGGAGTTTGTTGTGTGGGGTCGAGGGGAGGTGAAGAGGAAGGGGAGGAGGAGAACTGGCACACAGGAATGGGTGGGAAATGTATGTATGTATGTATGTACCAGCAGTGGGATAGGAGAGGAATGGGTGTCGGTAGTGCCAGGGGAAGAATGCGCCCTGCCAGAAGAAAGGGTAGAAGTACTAATGAATGCGGACAGGGGAAGGGAAAGGGGAACTGGCACACACAGGAATGGGAAATGTATGTATGTTTGTATGTACCAGCAGTGGGATAGGAGAGGAATGGGTGTCGGTGGTGCCAGGGGAAGAATGGACCCTGCCAGAAGAAAGGGTAGAAGTACTAATGAATGCGGACAGGGGAAGGGAAAAGGGAACTGGCACACACAGGAATGGGAAATGTATGTATGTATGTACCAGCAGTGGGATAGGATACGAGTGGGTGTTGGTAGTGCCAGGGGAAGGATGGGCCCTGACTTAACATACCCTTTTACCCCAACCCTTCTGCTCCTCTGTCCCCTCTTTCCCAAAACCCCAACCTCCTTCTACAATGCTTGCCTATACTCTCCTCAAACCCAAAGACAGTCTCTTCATCTTCCCCAATTTGTCCCCTGCCCTCAACTCCTTCTCCTCTGTCCCCTCTTTCCACAAACCCAAACACAGTCCCCTCATCTCCCCCAACACCATCACCTACCTGCCCTCATCTCCCACATCTCTGTCCCCTCTTTCCCAAAACCCCAATCTCCACCTTTCCTATACTTTCCTCAAACCCAAACCCAACAGTCTCCTCATCTCTCCCCCAACCCCATCACCTGCCTGGCCTTGTTCACCTCTCTTATAATAGGGTGTGGGAGAGCTATTTTAGGCCTGGTTAAATCCTGGGTCATTAGTGTATACCGTCAACAGTTCTATCATTAATCTCGTCTTTTCGCCGTGTTGTTTGGTTAAGGGTCAGGCTGTGTCTGTGTGTGTGTGTGTGTGTGAAAAGTCGAGATTAAGGTGTTTAAACGTGTGTGTGTGTGTGTGTGTGAAGGAGTATTGTAGTGTTAATATGTGTTTGTGTGTATGTGTGTGTGAAGGTGAGATTGGCAAGTTTATGTGTGTGTGTGTGTGTACGGATGGTGTGTGTGTGTGTGTGTGTGTGTGTACGGATGGTGTGTGTGTGTGTGTGTGTGTGTGTGTGTGTGTGTGTGTGTGTGTGTGTGTGGCGTTCCATCACTATAGCCTCTTGTTGTCACCTTTCTCCACCTCAAGTTATTAATGTTGTTTCTCCCTCTGTATATTGTTGTCACTCACGAGGAAGAAAAGACAGACAGGGACAGAGAGAGAGAGAGAGAGAGAGAGAGAGAGAGAGAGAGAGAGAGAGAGAGAGGGTGAGGGAAGAAGGAGGGACGAAGTAGGGATGAAAGAAATGAAGGGTAGAGAGAGAGGGTGAAGGAAGGAGAAGGAGGGACGAAGTAGGGATGAAAGAAATGAAGGGTAGAGAGAGAGGGTAAAGGAATGAGAAGGAGGGACGAAGTAGGGATGAAAGAAATGAGAGACAGAGAAAGAGGGTAAAGGAAGGAGAAGGAGGGACGAAGTAGGGATGAAAGAAATGAGAGACAGAGAGAGAGGGTAAAGGAAGGAGAAGGAGGGAAGAAAGAAATGAGAGGTAGAGAGAGAGATGGTAAAGGAAGGAGAAGGAGGGACGAAGTAGGGATGAAAGAAATGAGGGGCAATGAGGAAGGAGAAGGAGGAATGAAAGAGGGATGAAAGAAATGAGGGGCAGTGAGGAAGGAGGAGGGATGAAAGAAATGAGGGGCAATGAGAAAGGAGAAAGAGGGGAGGAAATGAAGGGAAAAAGGGAAGTGGGAAAGAGGCAATGGGAGTGGAGGGGGAAGGGAAAAGGAAGGAAGGGAAATAGGGAGGAAGTGGGAAAGAGGCAATGGGAGTGGCAGGACAGAGAGGGAGGGGGAGTAGAGTTCTAGACAGAGGGTAAAGGGCAAAGAGTGTGTGTGGCAAATTGAAACTGGGAATTAATGTTATGTTGTTTGTCCCTGTGAACTTTGGGTCATCATTAGGCAAAGGAAAGGTGAAGGAGATGAATGGCTTGGATGGGGAGGGATGGGGAGGGAGAGAGGGAAAGAGGGAAGGAGGAAAAATAAGTAGCATGTGAGAAGAGGAAGGGAAGGAAAAGAATATGAAGAAGGGAGGGAAGGAACAGGTGAGAAGAGGAGGGGAAGGAAAAGAATATGAAGGAGGGAAGGAAGGAGCAGGTGAGAATGGGGAGGGGAGGAAGCAACAGGTGAAGAGATTTTAGTGAGAAGAAAATAAAAAACTAGTCAATGTTTAAAGGGATAATGACACGTTGATAAATTAAAGGGCTAACTAATGGTTCCTTCTTATAACAGAGGTGTACTTATTGGAATAATGTGAGGAGGTGTGAAGTGGCTGGAACAAGTTTGGTGGTGGTGGTGGAGTGGTGGGAAGAGGGGAAAGGTTTGGATGTGTATTTCTGGGAACTTGTGTGTGTGTGTGTGTGTGTGTGGGTAAACTGGGTATGTGTGTGTGTGTGTGTGTGTGTGTGTGTGTGTGTGTGTGTAAGTAAGTAAGTAAGTAAGTAAGTAAGTAAGTAAAGTTTATTGCCATTTTTTTTTTTTTTTCTACAAAGTATTCAGATACATATTACATTCATTAATATAGTAATATAGTAATATAGTGTGTGTGTGTGTGTGTGTGTGTGTGTGTGTGTGTGTGTGTGTGTGTGTGTGTGTGTGTGTGTGTGCAAAACAGTGGGACGTGTAACTGACAAACACAGTTGGTGGTGGTGGTGGGAGAGGTGATGGAAGGAGACGGTGGAATAAAAGAGAGGCACCAGTATGTATGTATGTATGTATGTATGTATGTATGTATGTATGTGTGTGTGTACAATACTGTGGTGTACAACAGTTGGTTCCCACTGTCAGTCACAATATACCTGAATCACCTGTGGTTCAAAAGTCAAAACCAAGGAAAATAAGGTAAACAAGGAAGCACACACACACACACACACACACACACACACACACACACACACTCACACTCACACACTCACACACACACACACACACACATAGAAACAAGGGAGCATAGATTCCCAACTGTGTTTTGTTTTTGGAACCGCAGATAATTTACTCCTATTATGGCTGACTGAGGGAATGAACTTTTGTGCACCATTGTATGTATGTACAGTTGCCAAAAAAGATATTGCGACAAATCTTGATAGAAATTTAACCCTAGTAATATCCACAACTATTTGTAGGGACTATAAGCATGTATAACAGAAGGAAATATTCATATCCTTCTGTAATGCATACTTATATATATATCCCTACAAACAACTATTTGCAGGGACTATAAGCATGTATAACAGAAGGAAATATTCATATCCTTCTGTAATACATACTCATAATTCCTACAAACAACTATGGACATTAATATATAATTATATATAATGTTGTATCAATAGTTGTCGCAATACCTTTTTTGGCAACTGTACATTATGCCTCATGAACGGGATGGAAACAGTGTAAGAGAAGAAAGTGACACACAGAGAGACAAAAGTAGAAGAGCATAGATGGAATAGTGAAAATAAAAATAAAGGAACTTATAGAGATTTAGAATAATATAAAGAGAAATACCAGGAAGAGAAGAAATTGTAATAGGGAAATACAACAAAGATAATGGAAAATTGATAATACTAGAAAAAAGAAAGGTGACAGAGGGGAAAGAAAAAGATGATAAAAGAACAAGATAATAATAATAATAATAATAATAATAATAATAATAATAAACGAGGTCAATATTAATTATCCATATAGGGGTAACTTACGTAAAATTTTGACAGCTTCACTCTGTTCCTCAGATGATAAACTTTCCAATAAATAGGTCAACTACCATCTTTTAGTTTAATACAAGCAACTACACACTACTTAAAACAATAAAATCATATTATGTGAACGTGAAAACATTAGAAAGTAAATTGTTTGAGATACCCATATGTGGATGATTATTATTGACCACGACTGTATATATTATAGAAGAAAATTAGTCACTGAGGCAAAGACAGTAATACAAATAAAAGGAAAAGTTACTGAAGGATCTTTAAGCAACTCCATAAAGGAAAAAAAGGGTCACCAAAGCTCACTTTTATTAATGTTAAAAAAATCCTAAAACAAAATTCCTGCTTTCAGACTTTGAGATAAAAAACAGTATCATACTAACTGTCTTATATTCTTCGTATATACTTATATTCTTGTAGATGTTATATTATTCACATTAATCCGTATTAGCTGTAGTTATATAAATATTGTTTTAGTGCAATTAATACAAATTAATGTAGATAAATAAACATAGATAGATTTTGTCGTCACTTTTATCCTTTGTCCCAATGTTGTGGTTCGTTTTTGACATTGATGATATATTTGAGCAAACCATTTTAAGATTTCATTTGCATCACTGAACTGTAAAGGACTGAGGTGAGAGAGAGAGATTGACATGAGAGCGACGACACACTGTAATAAAAGAGAGACAGGCAGCTGGATGTAAAAGAGACACAGACAGAGATGAGGGAAGGCGTGGGAGTGAGCTAGGAGAAGGGAGATGGAATTGAAGGCGAGTGAGATGGTGTGAAAGGTGTGGGAGAAGAAGAGAAAGGAAGTGTTAGAGGAGATGCAAAGAGGAAGAAAAGGCTTGGGAAAAGGAGGAAGTGAGGTGTTAAGAAAAAGAAAAGTGGACAGGAACGCAGAAGGAATGAGAAGGGAAGGAGGGAGGGAGGGAGGGAATACAAGAAAGGAGAGGGAAGGAAGGAGGGAGGGAGGGAAAACAAGGAAGGAGGGGGAAGGAGGGAGGGAGGGAGGGAATACAAGGAAGGAGAGATGAAACGAAGATGGACAAAGGGAGAGAAAAGGAGGAAGGGAAAAAGGAGAGGAAGAGTAACAATTAATGGAGGAGGGAGGGAAGTTAAAAGGCAGGAGAAAAAAAGGGAGAGAGAGAGATAGGCAAAGAAAGATGGTAGTAAAGGTAAGAGATAAAGGTAAATAAGGAAAGAGGCAGAGAATGATAAAGGAGAAGAGAAGTAAAAGAGGAAAAGAGAAAGGCTAAATAAATGGTAGAAATAGAACACACATACACACACACACACACAGAGAGAGAGAGAGAGAGAGAGAGAGAGAGAGAGAGAGAGAGAGAGAGAGAGAGAGAGAGAGAGAGAGACAAGAGTTACCGTTGGGCAGGTCAGGTGAAGCAAGGAACCACCCACTGTTTCTCATTGTGTACCTGCCTGCTACCCATACCCTATACCCATACCCATACCCATACCCTCATGCCACCTTATACCTTATACTCCTAAATCCTCTATCCATACCCCATACCCTACCACTACAACACACCTATATCCCTGTACAACATACCCCCATACCCAACTCCTATACCCTACACCATACACGACCCATACTCTACCCTACCCTACCCAACACCATACCCTATCATACCCTACCCCTACCCAACACCTATATCCCTGTACATGCCCCCATCCCCAACTCCTACCCTACCCCTACCCTACCCCTATCCTACCCTACCCTACCCTACCCTATACTCTTGCCCTGTCATGTTCCACCTTACCCACTGTCCTCTCTACAGACTCTTCATAATAATTTAGCCAGTAGTAATGTAGTGTGTCTCTGTCTATGTGTACAAACCTTGTCCTGTCTTGTTGGTTCATACGTCCATACATAAATAACTTCTTTGTGTGTTTGTGTATACTGTTTTCACTTCTCTCTCTTTCCCTCTTTCTCTCCCTTTCTCTCTTTTTTCCTCTCTCTTTCTCTCTCTCCCACTCTCTCTCTTTCTCTCTCTCCCACTCTCTCTCTCTCTCTTTCTCTTTCTCTTTCTCTCTCTCCCTTTCTCTCTCTCCCTCTCTGCAAAATGCAAAACATGTGAATGAAGTATACATGTGAAACTTTATGATAAAACTACACTGTACAAATTGTAAATCCTCCTAATCTGTCCAACCTTTCTATTAATCTTAGTGTAATATTAAGGGGAGAGTATACTTTTGGTACATTGGAACACCCTGATTCCTCCAAAGTACGCCAGGAAACAGGACCAGATTAAAAAAATAATGGTAGCCTGTTGCTGGGAATTGTTTGAAGGAATAATTATCTTCAAAAATGCCAAAACTATACTTTCCCCTTAATCAAACCAACAGTAAAGCTCTGTTCTGTCGTGGTGAGACGGTAGTGTGTCTCGTGTGATGGAGTGTGAGAAGGTTTGACTGATCTTGTCTTTCTGTCTGTGTGTCTGTCTACCCTGGATGATCCTCACTGCCTTTTCCTTGATTTTATCTGGGAGTGTGAGGTAGTTATTGGCTTCTCCACTTCTCCCTCCAAGAAAGACTGTATTATTTCAGTAAGCAGTAAATTGAGGTTCTGTCCAGCACCTCCAACAATGAACTATCCCAATACCAGACAATTCTTAGCTGGGACGAGAGGTTTTTGTAACGCCTCTCTGACAAGTTGTTCTTTCCTGGGAGACCTTCAGAAACTCAGCCTCACTTTGTTGTGTCCAATTTTTCTCAACGACACTTAAGGGAAGAGTATACTTTTGGTACATTGGAGCATCTTGATTCCTCCAAACTATGCCACAAAACAGGACCAGGTTGACAAAAGTAATGGTGCCCTGTTGCTTGGAATAGTTTGGAGGAATCAGTTGCTCCATATATACCATCACTGTAATAAATATTGAGTTGAGACCTGCTGAATTCTACCACCAGCTTTGTCTTCTGTGGTTTCAGTCATACTTTCTGTCTCTGTCTGTCTGTATGTCTGTCTGTCTGTCACATACACACACATTTTCTATTCATCTTTCGTTCATGAACATTTTTCCTAATCTCAACCCTTTCATTTTTTAGTATTTTTCTTTTATTTTATTTTTGTATTTCTTCCTTTACATCCTCTGCATAATTTATATCACCATTCCTTCCACCCTCTTCCCCCTTCCTTCATCTTTAAATCCTCCTCCTCCTTCTCTGATTCACTCCCTCAACTCTCAGTCAGTCAGTCAGTAGCCTCGGGTGAGATAAGATGTATATAGTGAGGTGAAGCTGTATCTCTCGTCTCTCTCTCTCTCTACCTGTCACTGTGTTGGACTGATCTGGTGTGGGAGTACTCAATGAGACTACACTAAAGAATGGTGGTCACTCTTTTAAATCTTTATTATAGCCTTTAAAGTAGGTATGTAGGTGGTTGGTTGGTTGGTTGGTTGGTTGGTGGGTTGGTGGGTTGGTTGGTTGGTTGGTGGGTTGGTTGGTTGGTTGGTTGGTGGGTTGGTTGGTGGGTTGGTTGGTTGGTTGGTTGGTTGGTGGGTTGGTTGGTTGGTTGATTGGTTGGTTGGTTTACGGTTGTGGTCAGATTAGAAGGTTACTGATTCCTCCAAACTATGCCATTAAACAGATTCCCTCTTCATGTAGTGTGTTTCTTAGCATGGTATGGAGGCATCGGTAGTAGTAGAGATTATCCCAACATCAATAGATTCTCCTGTATTTTATTTACTGGTCTGGTCTTAGGTGGTAGTAGTAGAGGTTATCCCAACATCAATAGATTCTCCTGTATTTTATTTACTGGTCTGGTGTTGGGTAGTAGTAGAGGTTATGCCAACATCAATAGATTCTCCTGTATTCTTATCCCTTTCTGGGCTCTCAATCCTCTCCTCCTTGTTCGATTGTATTATTATCTCGCTTCTGTTTCCTGGCTTTTATATCTTCTATCTCTCTATCTCACTCTCTCTCTCTCTCTCTATCTATCTATCTATCTATCTAACTATCCATCTCTCTCTCTCTCTCTCTCTCTCTCTCTCTCTCTCTCTCTCTCTCTCTCTCTCTCTCTCTCTCTCTCTCTCTCATCACACACCAACACACACACACACACACACATACACAGCAGTGGCTTTTGATGAGCGGCACTGGTTGTGATTTTGATATTCTCTGTTTGTGAGAGTGGAGGTAGTGGAGGAGGTATAGTATAGGTCCATGGTATAGCCTCACTCCACCACGGACCACCCAGGTTAGGTCATTACGAACCGAGGGGGGATGGGGAGGGAGGGTTAAGGGGAGGTGAACAGTAGGGAGGAATGACGGGTAAGACGGAAACACGTAGAGAGAAAGAGACGGAGTGATAGACAGACGGAAAGACAGACAAACAGACAAACATATAGGCAGATTGATAGATAGACAGACGGAGAGACAGACAAACATATAGACAGAATGATATATAGTTAGGCAGACATACATATAAATAGACAGAATGACAGACAAACAGGCAAACATATAGGCAGAATGATAAATAGACTGGCAGATATATATATAAATAGACAGAATGACAGACAGACAGACAGACAGACATTTGTATATAGAGTATAGTGTAGACAGTATATATTTCATCCATCTTTTCTATACAAATCCAATGCTAGTTTTTCCATACTACATGTTATCTTATTTCCTCCAGGAAGGAAGGAGTAGTGGGTAGAGATAATCTTAATCCTTACTATATTTTAATTTCCTCAACCAAGTAGCCTATACTAATTAGCACAGTATATAGCCAATTGGTCTGTTGTTGTCTGACTGGCCTTTGTATCCTTTTTCCTCTTACACTGCCACCACATTTCCTTCACCTTACCTCCTCCTACATGCATATTCCCCATGGTCCCTTCTACCTTGAACTGCCACGCGCTCCCCAGGAACCCCCACCACCTAGACAAAAGACAAATAGACATGTAAAAAAACCCGACTACCAATACACCAATACCTACCTTCCTTCCTTTCCTTATACCTGTCTATCTATCTGATGGGACGATAGGGTGGTTGGACGGGGAAAGAGGAAGTAGATGGGTAAACACTATTATATGCCTCAATGGGAATGGTGGCTTATAACAGATAGGTGAACGTGACAGGAAACTGAGAAAGGAAAAAAGGAAAGTGGTATTCAGGGTTGTGGTGATGGTATAGGTGGTTGTGGTGATTGTGGTGTCGTGGGTTGTGGTGATTGTGGTGTTGTGGGTTGTGGTGATGGTACTGGTGGTTGTGGTGATTGTGGTGTCGTGGGTTGTGATGATTGTGGTTAGTGGTTGTGATGATTGTGGTTATTGGTTGTCATGATATGTGTGTGGTTGTGGTGGTGGTGAAAACTTTGATACTTATAGAGGTAGGGATGTGGCTATTAGGAAGATGGTGACTGAAGATGTAGGCTAGTCTTTAGAATACGAAACAAGAGACAGAAGGAAACAATAAATAAGCAAAAATTAATGAAAGGTAGAGAATAGAATAATATTTATTGAGAATAAAAATTAAGCATTGCCTTTCCTGTGTCTTTAAGATCACTTTTGCATATTTAATTATCACAAGTATATAATATTATGTAGTAGAAATGCCTTAAGTATTGGTATATTTATTACTACATTATATTACTAGAATGAATGGTATTACTAGAATGGTATGGCAACATATATTTCAATATTTCAAAGCATGTCAATAATTCATGGTTTTCCTACTGTCTATACGTATGATAAATAGATAAGAGAATGTTATCACTGCGACGCTGGAATAAATTCATTCTACATTTTTCTGTGGTTCAAGCCTACGGTATATTGAACTCTTACACCTCAGGTAGTTTACTTCTTATTAAAGAAAACATTTCCTCTTTACCTGTACTGGACATTTATGTAAACAAGCTGAAACATTAAACACTTGTTGACATTTATTCACATCAACTAAACCCAAATCCAAATTGACGCCCCGTCATTACCATAATATCAGTATGATCATTATCAAGTATAATTATGAACATTTTTCATCTTTTTCACCCTTTGGATCTCAGACCGATTCAACTGATCTCCAAATAATCTGATGACCCAAACCTTATATTCGTGTCAAAAATACAATTACCTCCAAAACTTTCCAGGCACTATATACCTGCTATAGACTCTAGAAGGAAGTGTCTCGACATTTTTGGAGGCAACTGTACAATCTCAAGAACGCTAAGAATTACCAATGTCGGCAAACTGGAAAGAGAGAGAGAGAGAGAGAGAGAGAGAGAGAGAGAGAGAGAGAGAGAGAGAGAGAAAGAGAGAGGAACGCGTACGCAAGGAGCAACAACTGAGGCGTATCATGGTGAGGTGAGGTGGCCATGAAGGTGGGTAGGAGGGATGGAGGCAGACACATGCAGACACAAGCACTCTTAGCTCGTCACGGCCCACTGAGTACAGATCTTGTTTTTGGGGAACACTCCTTAGTAATCATTCAAGACAGAGAGAAAAAACAGAGGAGGAAAGAATATCGCCTTAGGTCTGGATGAGCCTGGAGGACAAGGGGACGTTATATATAGAGGACAAGGATAGAAAACATGTACAGTTGGCTCCACTCCCGTGTTTCTCCCCTCGTGTTGTCAATGTTGGGCCAGTCAGAAATTCGAATACCGATCCACAAGTTAAAATATTCGAAACATTCATATTTTTTACTCTAAGGATATGAATGTTTCGAATTGTTTAACTTGTGGATCGGGATTCGAATTTCTGACTGGCCCAACACTGACAACGCGAAGGGAGAAACGCGGGAGTGGAGCCAACTGTAAACTCGTGATACATAATTTCTGACCAGAGTGTGAGAAGTAGAAAGCTTTGAATCACCTCCATGGTATTGCTCATTTCCCCCCACCCAGTACACCTATAGAGGCTGAGTTCGAATGTAGAGTATGTGTGTGTGTGTGTGTGTGTGTGTGTGTGTGTGTGTGTGTGTGTGTGTGGTGCCTGCCGTTCGTCTCTGCTGGTCAGGGATTACGTATCACGAATGTAGGGGATAACAAGACAAGAAAGGAAAGAAAAATGACGAATCGAGAGGCAGAGAAAGCAAAGTATGAAAAGAGGATGAAACGTGAAGGAATTGATATCGTGCTGGTAGATGGAATGTAAACAGGAATAATTTTTAATCCATTCATTGATAGAGAGAAAGTTTGGGAGGGGTAATTATGAGAAGAGTTGGGTACCTTATGACACAAAATGTAGTGCCAATTAAAGTGTTTACCAAGCACGGCCTTAATTAAGAGAACTCGCATATAAATCACTCGTATATAATAAGATAATTTATTCGTAGGTTAGCTAAGAGTAGAGTTAGCCATCAGTTAATTAAAGAAGAGAAGGAGGAGAAGGAAGGAAGGAAGGAAGGAAGGAAGGAAGGAAGGAAGGAAGGAAGGAAGGAAGGAAGGAAGGAAGGAAGGAAGGAAGGAAGGAAGGAAGGAAGGAAGGAAGGAAGGAAGGAAGGAGGGAGGAGAAGGAAGGAAGGAAGGGAGGATCAGCCTTGAGTGAACCCAAGTTGTAAAATATAAAACAAGTGAGATACAAGGAAGATTAAGAATGTGGATTGTGGAGCAGGACGTCATACAAGTTTGTAAAAGTGGGTGAGTGAGTGGTTAGTCCTGACCGGGTGAGAGGTGGTCATGGGTGAGAGGACATGTGGGTGAGTGAGTTAGTGGGTGAGTAGGTGGATTAATGGATGACTAGGTACAGTAGGTGCATGCCATGGTGAGTAGGCTAGTAGGTTTGTTGGTGAGGGACGAAATGGGAAGCCAGAAAATTTTGTGTTTGATTATAAACAACTATAAATCAAATAATTTTTTTAGTAAATTGTTTTAGTCTTTTAGTGTAGGTAATTATCCACATAATGGGAATCATAATAATGGGTAATAGTCCACATTATTACCGATTATTGGTCTAAGCTTAACATTCAAATATTAGGAGTTGCGTGTCAGCCAACCAGACGAACCGATTAATATCATCATTGGACATTTACCATCATCTGAATAAAAAAAATTCAATGGATGAGTTAATGTGTAAATAACTACGGGGGTGATTCAGCTACGATACTTTATTTTGTGGTGGAGTTAACAAGATTATAGGAGGTTTACTGAGATCCTACATACACACCAGTACTGTGGCCCTTTATACCTCCTGTGCTGTGGCCCCAACCAGTTTTTTTCTTTTTTTTTTTTGCGTATAAAATGTAAGAATTTATATTTACGACTTCAAGTACTAACCTACCTGCATGGGCAAAGTAAACCAGAAGCAAGTTCTACCCAATAACCTTGACAATACAGGGTGGTCGGAAAGATAATGTCCACTTGATTGCTGTACTCAAATCTATTATGAATTTTATGATCACATATAAACACATGCACATACGACCAGAAAAAAACCCACTGTCCTCCAATGAGAAAAAATACATTGTGGGATGTTGGTCAATGAACAGAGTTGTTTCGCATTTCATGGACAATGGATGAACAAAATGAGAACAGAACACTAGATGGATGAACAAAATGAGAACAGAACACTAAATGGGATTGTGTTCCAGAAATTATAAAGGGATGATAACATGAACAATATAAATAACATGCACAAACAAATGACTCGTCCTCAGCAGTAGTAGTAAAATATATTCTGACCTTTAGTGACTGAACATTAGAACCAAAGGGATGGAGAATGGACAAGGGAAGAAAGAGAGAGAAGGAAAGAAGAGAACGAGAGGGAACGAAGAGAAAGAGAGAGAAGGAAAGAAGGGAGAGAGAAGGATAGAAGAGAAAGAGAGGGAACGAAGAGAAAGAGAGAGAAGGAAGAAGAGAAAGAGAGGGAATGAAGAGAAAGAGAGGGAACGAAGAGAAAAATAGAGAAGGAAAGAAGAGAAAGAGAAAAGGAAAGAAGGGAGAGAGAGAGAAGGAAGAGAAAGAGAGAGAAGGAAAGAAGGGAGAGAGAAGGAAAGAAGGGAGAGAGAAGGATAGAAGAGAAAAAGAGAGAAGGAAAGAAGGGAGAGAGAAGGATAGAAGAGAAAGAAAGAAAAGGAAAGAAGGGAGAGAGAGAGAAGGATAGAAGAGAAAGAGAGAAAAGGAAAGAAGGGAGAGAGAGAGAAGGAAAGAAGAGAAAGAGAGGGAACGAAGAGAAAGAGAGAGAACGAAGAGAAAGAGAGAGAAGGAAAGAAGAGAAAGAGAGGGAAACGAAGAGAAAGAGAGAGAAGGAAAGAAGAATGAATGCACAGTGTATAATTTTATATACTTTAAATATATACACTGTAAGTGAATGTGTTAATTAGTGGCTGAAAAACTTTGTGAGGATAGATATTTAATGAGTAATGAAGAGAATGGATAGAATAACACATGATTGGAAAGCTAAATAGTTAGTAGTTTTAGTGTGTTTTTTTGCTGTGAAATGGGGTAAATTATGAATAGTACATAATATATAAGTAGTATACAACTGTGCCACATCTTCAGTTAAAATAAATAAATAAAAAATCTTCAGTTAATTATGCTCCTCGTCTTTGAACTTGTCTTGTCGTTTTTTGAAGTATTGATAGATCCATTACTGATTGAAAAGTGTAGTACGAGAGAGGTTTAAGGGGTAATTTGCTTTTTACCTTCGCCAAGGAGGTTATGTTTTCACTCCTGTATGTTTGTCTGTTGTCTGTTTGTCTTTTTAGCAGGATTACGCAAAAACGCATGGACGGATTTTGATGAAACTTTGTGGAAGGTCAGGTATGGTAGTGGCAACAATTGATTAGATTTTCAGATGTCAAGGTCAAAGTCAACGAAAAGGTAAAAATACCATTTATAGCCATATCTCGGGACTCGCTTGAGCTAGAGACTTCTACCTGGGCTGATGTTGTAGTATTTAGCAAGGCCTAAATTTTTACCTATAATCGAACTTAAAAAGGTTAATGACCTTTAAGATCACCTGAGGGTCAATTGAAGGTCAAATATGAAGTTGTTCGATTTCTCAAAATTTTGCAGTTGGAAATTATCTGGCATTGGCGGAGGTTTGCATTCTCTAAGAGTCTAAATGCTTCTATACTTGTTGTTACATTGGAGTGCCTTGATTCCTCCAAAGTATGCTAGGAACAGGATCAGAGGGGGCAAATATAATGGTGTTCTGTTGCTTGGAATAGTTTGGAGGATTCAGTTGGTCCAGAATTACCAACATAAAACTTCCTGTGTAAATTTACTGACCCTTTGAATACCTCTCGTTTATATCTGAACAAACAAAGAGAGGAGAGAGAGAGAGAGAGAGAGAGAGAGAGAGAGAGAGAGAGAGAGAGAGAGAGAGAGAGAGAGATCGCACGTGCATGTGTGTGTGTGTGTAGGATGTGAGCAAGGGGGGCCAGAGGGTACACACACACACACACACACACACACACCATACACACACACACACACACACACACACACACACAGCTTCAAGCCAAACCTGAACCAAAGAATAATGCTTCAATATTTTCGCCTGGAGGTCTGTTTGATAATTATATGATAAATTGAAGTGCCTGGCTTGTGTGTGTGTGTGTGTGTGTGTGTGTGTTGTGTGTGTGTGTGTGTGTGTATTTGGAGGGGAAGGATGGAGAGTGAGTGGAGGGGAAGGATGAAGAATGAAGAGTGAGGTGGGTAGGATGAAGAATGAAAAGTGAGTGGGAGAAAGATGAAGAGTGTGTGTGTGTGTGGGGGGGGGGGGGGGGGGTAGGATGGGAGATGGGTTTGAGGAGGGGCAAGTCGACCACTGGATGCAGGTGGCGTAAACAGAAGATGGGGAGGGATGGGTAGGGATGGGGAGGAATGGGGGGAGGGATGGGTAGGGATGGGGAGGGATGGGGAGGGATGGGGAGGGATGGGGAGGGATGGGGAGGGATGGGGAGGGATGGGAAGGGAAGGGGAGGGGGAGATGGGGAGGAGGTGTATGTAGTTGACCTTGATTCGCCCCCTCACCCTCACCCTCACCCTTACCCTCACCCTCCCCCTCCCTCACCCTTCCTCTCTCCCTCACCCTCACCCTCCATCCACCCTTCCTCTCTCCTTGGTTGATGTTTGTGGAAAAGGTGGGAGGGAGGAGAGGAAGTTAAAATACACACACACACACACACACACACAGAGAGAGAGAGAGAGAGAGAGAGAGAGAGAGAGAGAGAGAGAGAGAGAGAGAGAGTTAGTTAGTTTAAAAATATGAAGAGAATAGAAGTGAAAATCAGAGATGACGAAAGATATCCACCCCTCCATCCATCCATTCAGACAGACAGACAGACAAACAAACAGACAGACAGACAGACAGAAAGAGAGAGGAGTGGCCAGACAGACATACAGACAGACAAACAGACAGACAGAAAGAGAGAGGAGTGGCCAGACAGACAGACAGACAGACAGACAAACAAACAGGCAGAAAAAGAGGAGGAGTGGCCAGGAGAGAGTAGAAAGAGGAAGGTTGAAGTCGGCCAGTATGTGGAAACAAGAGAAATGAAGATGTCGAGTTGGGGAAAGGAAAGATGTGTCACTATAAAAAGTAAGAGGCAGAAAAGTTTAAGGACCCTGTGATGTAGTCAGAAAAGAGGAGGTTTGGGGAGTCCTTCAAACATTGCAGGAAACACCACCCCATATGGAAGGAGTTTGTTTCGTGGTTTGGTTAGGAGTAGTCAGAAGCCTCCAATTTTTATATACACGATCACGGGTTCCTTAAAGAGGCTGGGCAAGGTATGATAATAAAGACAGGAACATGTAATACAAGGTAGGACAAGGCAGAAGAAAGTAGGACAAGAGAGAATAAAATAAAAAAGGACAGAATAGTATAAAAATCTACATGCAGGCCAGGGCTAAGCAGAGGGTATACAGTAAAGCATGAAAAAAATAGTAAATAAAACCTGAACATACAAACAAACAAACACACACACACACACCAACTATAGTGCAAAACAACAAAAACAAAGCAAAGCAAAGCAAGATGCTGTATGTCCAGTCAGGAGTACTATTATATTATTATTATTATTATTATTATTATTATTATTATTATTATTATTATTATTATTATTACTATTATTATTATTATTATTATCATTATTATTATTATTATTATTACTATTATTATTATTATTATTATTATTATTATTATTATTATTATTATTATTATTATTATTATTATTATTATTATTATGTACTGCATATTTACCATGTATTATTACCAAGAATATAACATATTTATGATTATTATTATTTATTAGAATGGTATGGCAGGGAACATGGCAAAGAATTAAGGTCAAGGTAAAGTAGTCCAAGGTCATGATAATAATATAAAGGTGCAGGGGTATATTTTCCATGAGGGAAGGAAGGCAGGCAGGTAAAGAAGAAGGATGGTATGACAGGTAGCGTTAATGT
>JAWZYT010005875.1:2500-31149 GCA_034508575.1 Petrolisthes manimaculis | reverse complement strand
AGAGAGGAAGATGCTACAACATAATACAGCAAAGCAAAGCATAGCCTACATCAAAATAAAGGTTAGAGGGTATAATTATTAGAGTGAAACGTGAAGACAAAGTTAAAAAGAAAAAAAACGAAAGACAGAGAGTTAGATAGAGAAAAAGAGATGATTCCATAAAGTTGCCTTCAGTAAATACACAACCCACTCATACCTTGTGGTTCAAACGAGGTGATTTAGCGTTAAATATGCATGCAAAAACCATTGAGAAAGGAACAGGGAAAGATGATTTATGGATATACACAGATAAATAAATAGACAGACAGACAGACACACAGAGAAAGAGAAAAGGAAAGGAACAGTAAGCGAGAGGGAAGACCATGGGGAGGACCTACAGTACAAGTAACCCAGGTCAACAAAACAAAGGGAGGTCAGAGCTGAGGACAATGGAGAGACGGACAGTGTATGAGTCGCCCCAGCTGGTGTCCCACGCTCTCCCACGCTCACAAACACGCCACTGGACACCAAACACAGGGCAAGGGGTAGCTGGAGCAGGGGGGGGGGGGGGAGGAGAAGGAGAGGAAGGAAGAGAAGAATGGATGGCTGGAGGTGAGGTGAGGTGAGAGAAGGGTAGGGGAGGAGGGGAATGAATGACTGGTGGTGGTGTTTTTGAAAGGGGTAGGTAGGTAAGGATGAGAGAGAGCAAGGATGAAAGTGAGAGGGATGAGAGCAAGGGTGAAAGTGAGAGGAACGAGTGCATGGTTAGGTGGAGTGGAGTGGACGGCTTGAAGGGTGAAGGGAGAACCAGTGGAAGTAAAACTAATGTCGAGGTAAAAGCACAAGCAGAAAGAGACAAGTAGGAAGAGGGAGGAGTACAGGAAAGGGGTTTTCAGAATGGAGAGAGTCAGAGACTAGCTCCATGGTCAGAGAGCAGAGAGAAAGGGGTAGTAAGTGAAAGATGAAAAAAAAAGGCGAGGGAAATGGATAGATAAGTAAATGGAAAGATAAGGAAATGAAAGAGATACTGTACGTAAAGAGGAGGTAAAACGAAGAGAAAATACTGACAGTGAGGCAGAAATAGGGACGGGAAAAATAGATAAGTAGAAGTGGGGTGAAAGAAACGAGGGGAGAAGTATTGAGCAAAGGGTTACCTAAAATGAGAGGGTCGTGGAGGAAAGGGATACTTATGTGGAAAGGAAGAGAGGCCAAGCTAGACAGAAAGGGTCAGCAGGTGGAGGGGAAGGGGGCGAGGGAGTCAGGGGGGAAACAAGGGCTAAATGGTTGTACCTGGTCCGCTAATCTGTCGACAGGCGGGCCCGGGGCAGCAGTGGGGGCAAGATTTATAAGGGTATTGTGTGTAGGTCTGAGGGACACGCGACCTTACCATGCCACCACCAGGGTTCCTTCATTGCTGCCACTAACTCTTCACCTCTGTACCTCACCCCTATCTCACTCTTGATTTCATGCTGATTTGTATCTAGGTTTTTAGTCTTTATCGGTATTCATAAACTTCATGTTTTTGTTAGTTTATTGTACTGTACTCAAGGGAGTAGTACAGTGTTGGTAAATCTGGAGCAGCCGATTCCTCCAAACTATTCCAAGCAACAGGTCACCATTGTTATTGTTCATCTGATCCTGTTGCCTGGTACACTGACAAGGAATAAAGACACTCTAATGTACCAAAATAATATTAACGATAGTATAATGTAGTGACATGTGGCAGACTAGTTCGACACCACCACGTAACAAAGACTTGTAATGGCGATACCTCAGATAATCATAGGTTGTGCAACCTTGCAAACGCCAGAGGCCCTTGTCAGACGCCTATTCATTCGTAAGGGCCTAATCTATCCCTTCCATCAAGTTCCATTCACTATCACTTTCTGGAGGCACATCTTGGTAACCGAGCAAGAGTTAGAAAAAAAGGGGTAAGTCAACACTGATAATCATCTTAGATACTCTGTGTTTATCCCTGGTATAGTCATGAAAAATCTGTTAGGTGAATCAAATTTGCAACTCTTAAAATGTTGCGTGTGAAAGTGAATAACCGCTATTAGTGTCATAGTTGCTAGAAGACTCCACGTGTGTGTTGGGGGCAAGTGATGATATAACTCCAAACAATATCCTATGTCAAGGTCTCCTCAAATCACTGTTCAAGTACAAAAAAAAAAAAAAAAGTCAAATAATACAAAAAAGCAGGATTACTATCGACTCCGGCAAGGCTGCCTGGAGAAATTTTAATTTTTTGCAATAAAAATAAAGAACAAACTAATACTTCCTCTATATTTATTAACAGAGATACCACAAATAAGATGCCATGTAATAACTTTGTAAAGCCACAATCAAATATCCACCGACACTTTCCTTCCATCGTAGTAAAATATCTTGGTAATGAAGAATAATAAGACGTGTATGATTTTGCAGCACCATATAATAATAATATCGGTGAGTTGACGTTAGGTGTTGTATGACTATATTTTGATATGATACAGGTAAATTGAGCGATGGAAGGAAAGTGTTGGTATAAATTATATTATAGTTATTCGATTGTGGCTGTACTGTACCCCATCTCATGATCGTATTTTATTCAATGCTCAAAAGACGAACACAAACGACTGAGTAGGTATACGAACTGCACACACACAACTCTGACACGATTACTTTACTTTTTGCAGTCTCTTTACAGGGCGATAATGGAGGCCAAGGCAGCCGAGACAAACTTACATATTATATCTTTGCCTGACCTTCTTGTCGCCACACCATGACGCCCTTCTGGTGGTGGACTCGCTGCATTACTTTACATTATTCTCCGGAATGTTGCCTCAACTTTCATCATCACTCGTTACAGCAATCTTATATTTATTTTCTATTCCTAATTTATTTCCCCTCCTCCCCTTTTCTCCTTTCCACTGTCATCTCCTCCTCTATCCAAGGCATGCGCTTTCTGACTGTATCGATATTCAGGACAACAAAAACAACAACAACAACAATAACAACTTGGTACGCGAGATGTGGGACGGTGAGAGTAGAGAAAATCCTGACTAAAGATGAAGAGAAAAATAGTTAAGGAAAAAGTGAGGTAGAAGCGCAGAGGAAATAGAAGAAAACAACGTAAATGTGGTTAAGGAAAGCACAGGAATTGAAAAAAAAAGAAAGAGGCAGCAGAAGACTTACTGGTATTGGATTTGACTATATATCCGTTGTCTTTGTGATCATTTGTTAAGTTTTTGTATTCTGTAAACAATGATCTAACATAAAAATAATTCACATGCACTTAGATAAAAACAATTCGTCGTAAACACTTTTAAGACAACTAAGTAATTAATCAGAGCTTGTTGTGTCAGACAGATAAAACAGCTACCGACTGTGCGACTGTATTAAGATACTGTACGCTACATATACACAAAGAAACAAGGAAACAAATAAAATCAACCAAGGGGCTTCAAATAAACAACAAACTTATATACAAACAAATAACACACCCACACGTACACACACACAAAGGAACAATCAGCAGGGCTACCTTTGGTGATCGATGCCAGGTAACCAGTGAGGCAGTCAGTCCAGTTATATTATGGTAGTGGAAAAACTAGCGGGACCATTACTCTAACATTCCCACACTCAGTCACACCAAATGGCCAAGGGAAAAACACACAGACATGTATACAGTCAGCTCACCTTCTTAAGAACCCTGTGTTTGAGAACTGGAGGCCTGTGATTCCTCCTGACTATGCCACGAAACACGCTCTTTCAAAATAGGTGGTGTTTCGTGACAATATTTGAAGGACTCATTGACCTACAAGATTCTGACTATATCACAGGATTCCTTAAAGTTGTGTCTTCATTCAGAACAACGTATATTATGGCACTAACGGATAATTATGTCGAAGCAGCAGGGACAGCTTCACAAGTCTGGTAATTAATTCAGACCCGAGGGTGGGTGGAGTGTGTGTGTGTGTGTGTGTGTGTGTGTGTGAGTGGTGTAGGGGGTGGGGTTGGAAGTGAGGATGAGTGGTTGAGCGGTATTTGGGTGAGTTGTTGAGTGGTATGAGGTTGAGTGGTATGAGGGTAGAAGTGGGGGTAGTGGAGTATTGGCAGTGCAGTTTGGTCTGACACAGCGAGAAAGGAAACTTATACCAAATATAAATCGAGCACCACAGGTAGGCTATATTATAATATTGGCGTATATAGGATAGAGGGGTGACTTGTAGTAGAAGAATTGGATCCTTCTTCTTTCATCATATTAATACCATGAAAGAGACTTACAATAACCTCCAGATCTCAGACAAAATCAAGCCTTCCCATTCTAGCATGTGAATAAATCAACGAGCTACATTCTGAGTATTTGGCTTTAGTGTTCGTATCGGTGGAAGAAGACTCAATGCTCACCAGTTAGCAGACATCATCACTAGTAACACGAATCATATACGAATCGAGTATTAATTCCCTTCCCAAGAGCTAGTGGTCTATCAGTACAGACTTCATTTCTCTTGGCATTCACACACACCGTACTTGACCACAATTTTATTTTATTTTCATTCAACAATTTCCACCGTTCTCTTTGTCATTTTATAATTATTTTAGTCACGCTATACTCTGCCTCATCTCTAATCTTTCTAGACTCCTTAAAGTACATTACCGCCATAACAACCTACCTGGTGTCATTATATACATCATTACCACTGCCGACACCTGCCTGCCATTACATCACTACTGCTCTCACCACTCCTCCTATTCACCACTCCTCCTGTTGACTACTCATCCTGTTTGCTACTCATCCTGTTCACCACTCATTCTGTTCACCACTCATCCTGTTCACCACTCATCCTTTGCACCACTCATCCTGTTCACCACTCATCCTACCCTCCCAGTCAGCCAGTCACCCACCACTTTTGCACCACTATCATCACTTATTCTTATCACCACAGACACACCAATATCATTCATTAATACCAGACCCCAATACCACCTGCACGTAACCCCAGTACCATTATACATACATTCACACCAGCACACCTCGGCCCCCCCAACCACACCATCACCTTCAAAACACCACCACCAACGCCAAAATCAGTTCCACTAAACACCACCTCACTCCACCATAACCAAACCACAGTGAGTACAAACGTCACCTGCATTAACACTATCTGTACATGCTGTCTCGGACCACTACCACAATTGCACCTCTAATTCTCTCTACTCCATCTATGCCGCTGTCTGTAAATTTCTGGAACTCTCACACTACCCCACCCCCCACCTCTCTCTCTCTCTCTCTCTCTCTCTCTCTCTCTCTCTCTCTCTCTCTCTCTCTCTCTCAGTTTATATGTTAAATATATGTGTAAACAAATCTATTTATCTATATACCTATCAGTTTTCTATATATCTATAATTATGGCTTATAATATCTTTCCCTCATATATACTTCACGTCAGTAAGTTCGAATACATATATAAATATTTTCCAAAACAGCCTCGCAAAAAGAACAAAATGAATAGAGTTTCGTTGCTATTGGACCATCTCTTTGTATTCCCACACACACACCTCGGGTCCGTGCCTCTTCCTTCCCACCATTACCAACTCGTCAGACCACTTCCTTCACAATATTATCACTGACGCCCTCCAACCTCCACTTTATGTCTTCACTACTACTACTACTACTGTCTGTGTGTGTTACCTCTCTTAAGTTTTTTTTTTTTTCTGTGTCCACTTTCTTTATCTTCACTTGTTCGTATCGAGTCTGTGTGGTCACTTCTGTTTCTTTCTACGATGTTTTTCAATCTTTGAATTTTGTTATAAATTCTGCTTATGTGTTCTTGTGCTAAGTTGATATTTTTACCTCTGTCTGTATGTCAAGTTCATAATTATCATCTCTCTCTCTCTCTCTCTCTCTCTCTCTCTCTCTCTCTCTCTCTCTCTCTCTCTCTCTCCAATGAACTAGCGTCCCCCTTCCCCGCGGGCTAGGTGTAATAAGCAGGGGTAAGCAGGTAGGGGGGGGGGGGGCTCCACTCCCTACTGGCACACGCTCACTATGGTCTGCTCTAGTGGCCGGGGGGGAGGGGGGAGGGGGTGGTGGGGGGAGGGGGGAAGGGGGAAGGGGGGAGGGGGGGAGAGGGGAGGGGAGGGGAAGGGGGGAGAGGGGAGGGGTAGGGTGGGGGGTGATGACCGTGGTGGGGAGGGGTGGGGTGGGGGGGTGATGACCGTGGTGGGGAGGGGTGGTGGTGATGACAGTGTGGTGGTGATGACAGAGTGGTGGTGATGACAGTGTGATGGTAATGACTGTGGTGGGGAGGTGTGGTGGTGAAGTGGTGGTGCATATATTGTAGAATGGAGATTATATAATTATGCTCTTGTGTATATAATAATAATAATAATAATAATAATAATAATAATAATAATAATAATAATAATAATAATAATAATAATAATAATAATAATAATAATAATAATAATAATAATAATAATCTACTTTACACAGTTTTAATTAATATTACAAAAATTCCTCCAACATATGTCACGAAACAGACATCCTCACTCCTATACGCTACAAAGTTAATATATAATACTTATTTACCTTGTCTACCATCATCATAATGCTTCTCATCTTTATCCTCCACTAGGTTAGATTAGGTGGGTTATTTTTCTTACTATTCTCTCTTCTATCACCTAATAAATTAATCACATTTTCATATACAATAGGTTTCTATATTCCTTGTCTACCATCCATCGTCTTACTTCTTCTCATCTGCATCATCCACTAGGTTAGGTTAGTTTTTTTTTCCTTAACGTAATTCATCAGCCACTTTTCTTATCACGCACCACCACCTCCTCCTATTGGCGATTACCTCTTCTCCTTCATCACTTCTTTCTCCTCTCTCATCTCACCCTTCAGATCATCTAGCACCTTCTTCTCTCTCTCTCTCTCCATTACCTCCTTCTCTCTCTCTCTCTCCATTACCTCCTTCTCTCTCTCTCTCTCCATTACCTCCTTCTCTATCTCTCTCTCCATTACCCCCTTCTCTCTCTCTCTCCATAACCTCCTTCTCTCTCTCTCCATTACCTCCTTCTCTCTCTCTCTCTCCATTACCTCCTTCTCTCCTCCATCACCTCTCTCCACATCAAGTCCCCTCTCGCGACCCCTACCCCCACGACACCAGGCTACCCCCTCCACAACTTCGCCCCCTTCCCCCCCCCCTCCCCTTCCCATACCCACCACCATCTTGCCCTTCCAGCTATCTCCTCGGGCAGGTGTGTGTGTGTGTGTGTGTGTGTGTGTTGGAAGCGTGGGAGAGTACAACAGGTGGGCCTCGCTGCTGCTGCTGCTCTCTCTCTTTCTCTCTCTCTCTCTCTCTCTCTCTCTCTCTCTCTCTCTCTCTCTCTCTCTCTCTCTCTCTCTCTTAGCTTGAGGAGGAGGGAAGCTGTTTACATGTTGTACTGGAGGTGGGGGGCAAGTCAGTCAGTCGGTAAGAAGGGGAGAGGAGGCGAGATGAGGTATGAGTAAGGGAAAGTGAGAGACTGAGAAGGCGAGGAAGCAGAAATGAGAGGATAATCGGAAAAAGGGAGAGAGGAAAGAGAAAAAAATAGAAATGAAGGATTAGAGAAGAATGGTGTAAATAGAAAGAGTGGTGAATAAGAGAGGAAACTTGGGGAAAGGGAGAGGAGTAAGGATAGAGAAGGAAAAGGAAAAGGAGTAATGAGAGAGTGTGGAAAGGGAAAATGGATAAGGGAAGACTGGGAAAAGGGTAAGTGGACAAAGTGGGGAGAGTGGAGGAAGGGAAGAGCGACGAAAGATAAGCGTGAGATAGGGATATTGGGAAGAAGGGGGGAAAGACGAGATGAAAGAGAAATAAACATGGAGATAGAGAAGGAAATGAGTGAGGAGGAGGAGGAGGAGGAGGAGGAGGAGGAGGAGGAGGAGGAAGAGGAGGAGGAGGAGGAGGAAGAAGAGGAGGAAGAAGAGGAGAAAGAAGAGGAGAAAGAAGAGGAGGAAGAGGAGGAAGAAGAGGAGGAAGAAGAGGATGTTTTCTTGAGCTCCAGGGTGACGGGAAGGGTGTAGGGAAGGGTAGATGGGTATAGGGAAGGGTGTAGATGGGTATATAGGGAAGGGTGTAGATGGGTATAGGGAAGGGTGTAGATGGGTATATAGGAAAGGGTGTACGGGTGTAGAAGGGGGAGTACACTATATCAGTCATAAACACCACCATCACCACCACAACAACACCCCATCTGTCACCAGCAGGGTTCGTAAGGGCTCCCCTCCCCACCGGCTCTTTTAATTAAGTAGGTGTTATATCGTTTCTTTAAGACCCACCAAACGTTCTGAACCGACATTGAGCGATTTAATGGGGTATCGATTTAAACCTTTATGAGTCTTCTTTAAATTATATTCTAAATCAAGTCGTTTTTCATACTCCAGTTATAAAATATATAGGTAATAGTACTATTGATTTATAATGTAATGCATATACTCTCTCTCGTCTTAGCAGAATCATCATCAATGTATATTAAAAATTGCAACCTTTTCAAACTTTCAAAAACGCTCATTTTTTCAAACTTTTTTTTCAATTTTTAACGATTCCTAGATAAAATGTTTCATCTTCATTATTCCCCAGAGACACAAGAGACATTGCCCTTTATATTTGGCAGAGATAAGTATTAACAGATGTGGGTGGGTGGGTGGGTGGTAGGAAAGATGTGGGTAGGTAGGTATAGTAGGTGGGTAGTCGGCTTAGGTAGGTAAGATGTGTGTGGTAGGTAGCGGCGGGGGCGCTAAAAAAAATATATTATTAAAAAACGATTAAAAAAACTAATTAATAAAAAACGACGGGGGATGCGGCGAGCGAAGAGAGCGGCGAGAGGGGGCCGAGAGCAGTGAGGTGCGAGCGGAGCGAGCAGCGCCGCAGGCAAAAGCACCCACGGCGTAGTCATGGTGGGCGAAGCCCAGTGCTTGTAGTATATAATTTCTGTCGGAAAATTGGAGGAAAGTGAGTCCTTCAATTACTGCCACGAAACACCGCCTATATGGAAGGACTAAGGAGTTAGTTTCGCAGTGTAGTGAGGAGGAATCAGAAGCCCCCAATTCTCATACACGTTCACAGGGTCCCTAAATCAGTTGAGGAGAAAATACTGACATTCAATTATCATGCTTGCCAGACAACAGCAATACTTTTTTAGTAACGTTAGCGACAATAAACCGAGATACTGACTACAATATCTATCACTGACTGTCAAGGGTTAAACATCAGCTTGTTGGACTTTGGAATCAAACTGTGTTACATTTAGAATTAGTTAGAATTAGCCTATCATGAGTTTTATTTTAGATTGTACAAAAATTAATAAAACACATACATGCGCAGGAAAATAATATTAAATAGTTATTGGACTTGTCTAACAATAATGCACGTCCCTGATTAAGAATATGCTGAAACTCTCTAAAATAAGTGTGATTATGCTTTGCTGATCTCTCTCTCTCTCTCTCTCTCTCTCTCTCTCTCTCTCTCTCTCTCTTTGTGTGTGTGTGTGTGTGTGTGAAAGAGAGAGGGGTAGCAATCAGCCTGTTGGTGTGATTGACAACAAGGAGTTTTCCCGTCACAACACCACTGCCCTCCATCATAACATCACTACCAACCACCACCACCACCACCACCACCATAACAACACCACTACCATAACAACACCAAAATATATATATAAGAATACGAAGTTAAGTACAAGCCTCTAATATCTGTGCTTACATTATTCCACGTCAGATGAGAAAAAAAAATGAACAATGGAATGAAAAAAAAAAAAAAAAATGAGAAGAAACAAGATCTGGTCTACTGACTTGTAAACATGTGAGAACTGAGTTAGAAAAACGAGATCATACGTGAACAAACATGACATAAACGTGACCAAGGAAGAACAGACGTGAACTAAAGCTAACACAGTCAAAAACAAACATGCATGAGGAATCACGTGAACATATACGAAAGAAAATAATAGGATAAAAAGATGATATCAAACAATAACATATATGGGCAAACTTAAACGAACAATGACATACAGAATAAAATAAAAAACGGAAAATAAGTCGTAATAAAAGTACACCCTAAAAGTACGAAAACAGGTGGAAAACAGGTGGAGTGATTAACAAACATTTGGGAGAATAATTATATAACCAAAAACACATGTACTAAACACACACACACACACACACACATACACACACACACACACACACACACACACACACACACACACACACACACACACACACACACGTGAACAACCTGATCAGAAAGACAACCGGAAGAGGGAGCAGGCAGGTAGGGAGGCAGGCAGGTAGGGAGTGAATTACGTGTGTTTTGTGGCCGGTCACTGCACCTAGCCTGTTGCGTGTGCCGGTGGTTGTAATGTGCAGTGTGGGTGGGTGGGTCTGTGGGTGGGTGTTTCTATATGGGCCCTTCTCGTTGTGGTGACGTTTGTATGTATCCCTGTGTTGTATGGGTGATTCTGTGTGGGCCCTTTTCGTTGTGGTAATGTTATAATATGTATCCCTGTGTTTGATGCATGGTGGGTTTACATCTTTGTGTGTTTCTGTTGCCTCTGTGTTTTCATATTGTGTTGATGTCTGTACCTCGATATATGTTCTTCACTTCCTATGCTGTATGGTCCAGTTGTGATTAATATTAAACCATTATAATTGTTGTATGGTTGCCGTTGTGTCCTCTTCTTGTGTTGACGTATGTGGGTACCTGTTGTATTGCAGTCATTTTCTTGTTGTTGTTGTGTTGTGTTGTGTTGTACTGTGCTGTGTGTAAAGATATATGTGTTTATTTTAGGTGCCTGTTGTGTATCTGTGTTTCTGTTTTAGTTTGTTGTGTTCTGTACTGATGATAATGTTCTTTGTGTTGTGTGGTGTGTGTACCTGTTGTTCTTTGTAAACCTATGAAATCATACTTATTGTACATTTTGACTCTCGGTTTGCTTTTAGTAGAGTTCTCATGGTGACTTTTGAGCACCGGTACTAATTTAATTATCAAAGAGATACGAAACTTGTACGCTTTCAATATTTGTGCGAGTTAATAAAATCATCATATTATGGAATTATGTCTTCGTCTTCACAAAACTCCCACTGTTTCTATACACTGAATGCCAGTGACCTCACACATGACCCTAATTTTGTGCAAATGACTTCCAGTTTCCTATCCAGACAACGGTACCTGTTCTATATATGTATTGCTGCGGGTCCATATCACCAATACCTCAGGGCCTTCCCACTGTTCTACCCCACGCTAGAAAAGAATTGAAAACAGGAAACACCACGAGTAAATCAAGTCTGGTGGGACATTGTAGACGTGCCTCCCGGACACTCTTGATTTTACCTCAACCCCCAGGCACTTCACACACACACACACACACACACACACACACACACACACACACACACACACACACACACACACACACACAATCATGGTGGTGTTGCGGAAGAAAGACCAACCGTGGGACCGTGGTATTTAAAGAAGCCATTTTGTTGTTGTTGTTGTTGTCGTCGCATTGGAAGCTACTGATGCCTCCAACATACCAAGATATTATTGTACAGCCACAATCAAATAACCACACACACATTTTCCTTCCATCGTGCAAATAAATCGGCATCATATCAAATAATAATTAAACAATACCTTACGTCAATTCAACCCCTTCAAATATTATTATGAGGTGCTGCAAAATCATACACGTGTTGTTCATTATTTCCAAGATATTTACTATGATGGAAGAAAAGTGTCGGCGGATATCTGATTGTGGCTGTACATCCTGTCTCGTTAATGATGTGTATTGGGGCACGAGTTAGAGGAATCGGTAATCCCTAATCTCATGAATAAATGTTGGTGCCTTGTGTCTCCATTTCATCTTCCCCCTCAGCGGAAAGGATCAAAGGTCTGGGTACAATGCTTGTGTATACAGTATGTGTGACTGCTTTGCATTGGGGATGTGTGTATCAGAAAAACAGCAGCAGCAGCAGCACCTTCTCTCTCTCTCTCTCTCTCTCTCTCTCTCTCTCTCTCTCTCTTTGTCCCCGTGTGTGTGTGTGTGTGTGTGTCTTCATTTCATAAGAACTTGAGACTAGTACGTGAGTCCTTGTGCATGCGTACGTGCATGCATGCATGAGAATGGACCAAGCAATGTGAACGTATGAGAGACGTACATACATACATACATACATATGTGAGTGTCAGCGTCAGGGGTCGTCGACACGAGTGAGACCAAAACACAGTGATTCACCCTGCTGCTGACGCCTCCCTCATGGTGTAGTCTATAGTACAATCTCTAACACGGTGCAGGGATTTTTCCTACTGTGTGTGTGTGTGTGTGTGTGTGTGTGTGTGTGTGTGTGTGTGTGTGTGTGTGTGTGTGTGTGTGTGTGTGTGTGTGTGTGTGAGAATGAGAGAGAGAGAAAAAAAAAAGAGATATATAGTTACATTAAAAAAAGTTAGGTCTGGTTGGGATGGCATAAGTCACTTTACAGCTTAGCATTGTATATACAAGTGGGGACTATAGTGTTTTACCAGCCCCTTGGAGCTCTACCAAACCAAAATGAAATAGAAAAATCCATCATGACAGTTTGGGGAAGTTTGTTCGTTAACTCTATGGGGAAGAGTAACTTATTGACAGGAGTATATTTCTACCGATGGTGTTAGTCACGTAGATCAACAACTTATCTACCTCTATATCTACAGTATCTATGGTGGTCGTGTTGTGAGAGTCTAACCTTTAAAACAACGGTTGACTACACTAAAAAAAAAAATAATAATAATATTACTTTCTCCTTCATCTACGACCACACGAATTTCCTTATCATTTATTAGGTAAACAATACTGAAGTCCAAAAGTTAGAAAATATATAAACTGCACTAAATATAACACACATTCAAGCAACTCAGACCTTACAGTAGATTATATACATGGAGTAACAACACCAGACAATTTGACATGACAGGAAAAGAGAATCAGTCATCATAATCCGGTTTGAGAGACTACATGGAATACCGAGGTTGTGAGCTATGTGGCCCCATCCGGACACACCTGACACAAACCGGTCGTGATCCGGTCTGCATGTGGTCGGAAATGGTTGACGAAATACTGTAACGGTTCTTCCGGACTTTACTCCCATTACTCAACTTGTAGTAATCTTGAAATATTCCGAACGTTTTCATTTATTTCTCCATTCATATAATTAATATTCTAACCCCTTCTACCTCGTGTACATATTAATTAAAGTGATGGTATACTTTCGGCAGTACTTTAGAACGCTTTAATTCCTCCGAAGTAGGCTATGAAACAGGACCAGGCGAACGAAAATAATCATGGCCTGTTGCTTGGAATGGTTTAAAGGAATCATTTACTCCAGATATATAAACTGTACTAACACTGTACTACCTCTTAAGTTCATTAGTGGCTCTCAATCTTTACGAACCACTGAATCCTTTCTTTCACTGTCATTATTATTTTGCGAGATTCTGTATACAAAACCCTTAATGTCATCTGCATTGGAATCATTTTCATGTTATAAGGTAATCCATACGACTGTTGTCCTGTCTTCTCTTAGTCATATCCTGCCCTGTCCTATGTATTACACTACCCTGCCCTGACCTGCTATATATTCTACCCTGCCTTACTATATATTACACCACCCTATCATGCCCCATTATATATTCTACCCTGCCTTACTTTTATTTCCTTCTCTCAACCAGCTGATGAGTCCTACCATGCTCTTCCCTGTCCTACCATAACCTGTCATAGCCTACTTTCTCTTATATTTCCTTCCCTTACCCAGCTGAAACCTACCTTGCCTTTCCCTACCCTAGGCTACCCTTGCTTGCCCTAACATATTCTGCCCTCCCTTAATTTATTTTTCCTTCCTTTACACTGCAGAACCCTACCTAGCCCTTCCTTGCCCTACCTTAGACCCTACGCTACCCTGCCCTTCCCTACGATATTCTACCCTACCCCACCATATCCTTCCTTCATTACCTTACCTGCTGAGCCCTACCTTGCCCTGCCCTACCCTGATCCTCCGTGCCAGCTACCGGTCACACCAACTCACCACCCTGGCTGGCCCTAACAACAACAACAACAACAACATCAACAACAACAACACTGGGTGGGTGGGTTGGTAGGTTGGTTGGTTTCACGGCCCGGGGCTCACCACTATCTCAGCCAACTCTAGTGGTTACGGGGCTATAAAGGGTTACAACAGCAGTGGCAGGTAGGGAGTCAGGGGGAGAGAGAGTGGCATAGAGAAGTGTTGGTAGGGAGGTGTGAGAATAGGGAGGGAGAACTGATGGAAGAGAGAGAGAAATGTTGGAAGGGAGGGAGTATTACTGGAAGGGAAGGAGAATTGATGGAAGGGAGGGAGAATTGTTGGAAGGGAGGGAGAATTGTTGGAAGGAAGAGAGGGAGTACGGCTAAGAAGTGAAGGGAGAGGAAATGAGGGAGTGTAGTGAGAATGGAGGGATGACTGGAGAGAGGATATGGACGAGAAACGTATGAGAGACATGAATGAGTGTGAGGAAAACAGAAGTATAACCTAAGAATATTATTAATTTTGTCACCACCGAAAGAACCAAAACGAATACAACTTATACACACACACACACACACACACACACACACACACACACACACACTGGCCCAGCAGGTTGTGGACGATGTAGTTCACGTCACGGCCAGTACATTTTTTTTGTCGGTTTAAATCACCAACTTTGTCACAGGCTTTAAAACCCGTTCTTGGTGTCTTGTGGCCATCGCCTAGAAACATCCCCAACCAGACTAAGCAGCTATTTATTTATTGTGTTAATATCAACTAAAAAAAAAATTATATAAAAAAAAATATTAAAAAAAAATTTATATAAAAGTTTTTTTTATAAAAAAAAATTATATAAAAAAAAATTATATAAAAAAAATTTATATAAAAAAAATTATATAAAAAAAAATTATATAATTTTTTTTTTATATAACAACATAAAAAAATTGTATACATTTTTTTTTATATAAATTTTATATAACAATTTTTTTATATATTTTTTTTTATATAATTTTTTTTTATATATATTTTTTTTTATATAATTTTTTTATATAATTTTTTTTTTATATAAAAAAAATTTATATTTTTTTTTTTTAATATAATTTTTTTTTATATAATTTTTTTTATATAAAAATTTGTTATATAATTTTTTTTTATAATTTTTTTTTTATATAATTTTTTTTTATATAACTTTTTTTTTATATAACATTTTTTTTATATAACATTTTTTTGTATAACATTTTTTTTATATAATATTTTTTTATATAATTTTTTTTATATATAAAAATTTTTTATATAAAAAAAAAATTATAATTTTTTTTTTTATAAAAATTTTGTTATATAAAAAAAAATTATATATTTTTTTTTTATATTTTTTTTTATATAAAAATGTTTTTATATAAAAAAAAATTATATAATTTTTTTTTTATATAATTTTTTTTTATATAATTTTTTTTTTTATACCCTTTGAGGAATGAAGGTGAGGGTAGGAGGGGGAGGAGGTAAGTGGGAGATGAAGGAAGGAGTTGGAGGAGAAGTATAGGGGTAAGGAGGATATAGTAAGATGGCTAGAAAGAGGGAGGAGGGGGAGATGGAAGAGTTGTAGAAGGAGGTAGCTAGGGGTAAGGAGGTAGACGTAGGAGGGAGGGAGAGAGAGAGTGGAAGATGAAGGCACGCGACCATACCAAAAGAGGAGGTGGTACCATTTACTGAGCAGGGTAATATAAGCCTGTGGTGCATGGGGGAGTGTACACATTTATGGTAGGGTGGTTGGTAGTGCTGGTTGAAGTGGGTGTTGGTGGTGGAAATAAGATGGTGGTAGTAGTGGAAATGTGGTGGTGGTGGTGGTGAAAATGAAATGGTGGTGGTGATGGTGATGGAAGTGTGGTTGTGGTAGAAAAGAGAGGGTAGTGGTATGGGAGTGGTGGTGGAAGTAAGATGGTAGTGGTGGATGAATTGTGGTGGTAGTGGAAATGTGACCTATATTGGTAGTGGTGATGTCACTGATATTGGTGGAAGGGGGTGATATGTATGACGGTGTGAATGTGGTAGTGGTGGTGGCACTGGTAAGATGTTGGGGTCTGCAGCTCCGACAACCAGCCGTCTTTACTTAACCTTTACTATTACATTTCACAAACACTATAGTACATCTGTGCAGCTTCCTCGTCTTATAAAAATCACATCTCAAACACACACACATACACACACGTACAGTACGTACGTTTTCTGCATACACACTCACACATTTTAACTTGCACAAACTTCACATTCATTTCTCCTTTTCTGCTCTCCACTACACACACGCACACACACATACACATACACACGCACACGCACACGCACACACACACACACACACACACACCTCTCTTCCCAATCAGTCCTCCATCCCCTAACTGGTTATATTGAAGGTGGGAGTGGAAGGAGTATTTGTTGATGATTCGGGGAGGGGAGGGGTGGGTATGAGACAAGGCTGCAGGAAGAGAGGGGACAGGGATGGATGTGATGGTGTGGAGGAGGAAAAGAGAAGAATGGTACAGGTGGAGGGGATAGAAGGGTGGAAGGGAACATTTGGATGTGAGAAAGATGCAAAGAAATACGGAAAGGGAGGAAAATGGAGGCGAGACAGTTGATAAGACTTAGGAAAAGCTTTAACGACGCCATGGTAACGATTGACTGTCAAAAAGAATAATGAACTAAGAAGGATGAAGGGATGGGGATCAAGAAGGCCATTACAAGTTTATATTAGTATGTCAGCGATTTTCTTTCACACACTCCTCTCTCTATAACTGAACACTTATTTCATATTTACTTGCTCGGATCACACTACCACTATTCCCTTAACCCTTGGGGGACAGTTGTGGAGTGGTAAGTTTAAGTAAGGTACACGAAAATATACAAAAAAGGTGGAGTAGGGGACACCAGAACAAAACAAAATAATATATGCAGACAAAAAGGGTTCTTCGTTAAGCTTACACGTACCCCAAGACAACCAAGTGATGGGCAGCCTCTTACCACCAAACAAAGGACTTGGTATTGTAAGAAGTGGCTTTGGGTCCTCAGAGTGAGACGTGGGCAAACCTGAGCCAGACAACAGAAGGTAACCAAACTGAAAGCTATCAATACCGGGTGTGGGGACACTTTTTGCTCATATCTTTTTCCCCGTGTTGCAGAGGGTACATCAAGGTCTCTGCATGGAACGAAAAACCCTTTAAACGAGTTTCTGAATCCCGATCATCACCGAATTTAAACATTTCTTGCTTATTATAAACAGATTATAGAGAACGTGAGCAAACCTGGGAAAATGTTTGAGGCATTGGTCAAAGACATTCGCTCAACACGGACAGGTTGACTGGGTGAAAATAATAATTTGCATGGGTGTGGTTAAAATTGCGAGATGGACTTACATCAAGTTAAATGGTAATGGTAATGGTGACAAGACTACCAAACATACGCACTACAATAGCTTCGAGGAGGTTGGGAGGGATATAGACTATAGGTGAAACATGCAGGGGTGACATCCAAGTGGTGTAGGGGTAACAGCCATTGTGTGACATCGAAATATAACATGACTCGGAAGGTGTAGGACGGAAGGGGTGAGTAGTTGTGAGGTAAGTGTACAGTATGTGTTGGGTATGGTTGAGGCCAGGAGGGGAGGGATAAAAGTTAGGACTGTGATATAGTGGGATAGATCTGAGGTGATGCAGGGGTCGGGACTGATGTAACTGGATGTGAGTAGGTATAGAGTAATGTAGAGGTCATGAGGAATATGGAAGGGTGGGACAGGTGTTGGGTGGGGAGGGGTGGGGCAGAGGCCAGAAAGGGGTGGGCCACGACGGTTGAGGGTAGAGTGGGACAGGGTCAAGAGGGGTGTGGCAGAGTGGAACAGTCGTGGGATGGGTCTGGAGCCAGGAGAGATGGGCTGAGGTGGGATGGGGTAGGGTGGAAATCGAGGGAGGTGGTGCTGGTTGGGGATGGGGTGGGTAGGGTGTATGTAAGGAGACGAGAGGTGATGCAGGATGGAGGGACAAGGAGTGAGGGAGGAGCCAAGGGGTGGTGGTGGGGTTCCTGAAGGAGGCCATGCAGCGTGACGACTCCTGACAGCCGGTACAATCAGTCAAGGCCGAGGGACACGACTGGCTGCAGGAGTAAGAGGAGGAAGAGAAGAAGTAAAAAAAAAAACAAAAAAAAAAAAAACAAGAAGGTGGAGGGAGGGAGAGGAGGGAGATGTGGTAAGGGTATGAGCGAAGAGATAATTATGATAAGAAGTGAATCATGATGAGGAGGAGAGGGGTAGGAAGATGATGAGTATAGAGTGTGGAAGGAAAAGAATGAAGAAGAGAAGAGGAGGAGGAGGAGTGGATAGAATGTCAACAGAGCAAAGAGAAGGATGAGGATGTATAGGACAGGGTTGTGGAGGATAAAGGAAGAGTGGAGAGATGACGACAAGATTATAAAAGGAATACAAAGGATTACAAAGGTCATTCAACATCAACAGACCTACTGGTCCTTACGAGGCTGCTTGATTTAGTTATTCTATCTAATCTACAAGAGTGAGAGAAAGTATAGCAAAGAAGAAGGCTCCTCCCCATCCACTACTCCCTCCATCTGAAGCTGGCAGAAAATGAAAGTATACCATGTAGTATGGAAAAACTAATATGGAATTTAAATAAGACAGCAAGAAGGTTCTTCCACTATGTCTTAATATACAGTACATATATATATATATATATATGACTAAAAGGAGGAGGAGGAGGAGGAGGGTGAGGCAGGACAGGAGTGGAGGAACAAGGAACACGACGGGGCAGAGGGTCGAGGACAACCTGGTGTCTTATTACCCTCAACTCTTACCAGGATAATAGGGAAGTATTGTACTGTACAGTCAACTCAATCCCTTCAGTAACCTTATGCGCTTTATTTATATTACTTCCACTAACGTCAGAGCTGAAACGCACACACACACAGACACACAAAAATATTTATGTATATACACTGACACGCAGAGGCACAAGATATATAAAAAATGTACACACACACACACACACACATACACATACACACACACACACACACACACAAAGACTCAGACAGACACCCACACACACCAACATAACATGCACGCACGCACCCACGCACACAAAAGACGCTAACATGATTAAACCATGAACGCCGAGTTTCTTTTTTCTTTTTCTTTCAAGTACAAGAGGATGAACAAAAAAAATAAAAATAAAAATAAAAATAAAAATAAAATAAAAATAAAAATAAAGATGCATTGTCTAAAAGTTAATTGAGACGTATTGTTTATCTACATATCTCTTCGCTTGGTGTCTATCTAAATTTTATCACCAACCTAACTTTATATCTTTTGTGAGACTAATTAAATTTATACACACATTTTTTTCTCTTAGCTTCTTCTAGTTTTTCTTCTGTATGTTAAAATGTCAGGGAGTTTCCGTTGTTCTATTGGGCTTATTATTATTATTAATATTATTATTATTATTATTATTATTATTATTATTATTATTATTATTATTTTTATTATTATTATTCTATTAGTTTTTATTGAGGGTAGAGGACTTATAAACGTTGAGAAGGAGATGGGAGAAGGGGAAAGAAAGGAAGGAGGTTAACGAAATTGAGAGATAAGGAGAGAAAGAATAGAAAGAAGGAAATTGGAGGGAGAAAGGGATAGGAGGAGTGAGTGAGGAAGTACAATTGAGAAAAGTGGAAAAGATAGCATAGAAAGAAAATGGGAAGGGAGAGGAGATAACCAGGAAAAAAAAACACACAGAGAAAGAGACATCAAGCATGGAACAGAGAGTGAGAAAAAACAAAACACGAGATGAAAAGGAGTATAAAATAAAACTTGATTAGAGACGGAAGGGTTGAGTGTAGGAAAAGAGAAAAGGGAGATGTGGAAGAGGAGGGAGAGCGTAAGAAAGAAGAAAGAGAAAGAGGAGGGAGAGCAGAAGAAAGAGAAAGAGGAGGGAGAGCAGAAGAAAGAGAAAGAGGAGGAGGAATATGAAGGAAGGCATCACATGAACCAAAAAGAAAAAGAGATGGGGAAGACAGAGAAGAGAGGGAAAATGGGAGGGAAAGAAGAAAGATATAGAAGAGAAGAGAAGAGAGATAGGGAGGAGAGGGAAGGCACCGCATCAAAAAGAAGAGAGATGGAGAGAGGGAGGGAGGGAGGAAGGGAGGGAGAGAGAGAAGAGGAGGGAGAAAGGAAAGTAGAAAGGGAGGGAGGTAGAGAGGAAAGAAGGTAGGGAGGGAGAGAGGGAAGGAGAGAGGAAGGGAGGACGAGAAAGATGGAAGTGAGAGAGAGATGTAGAGAGGGAGGGAGAAAGAAAGAAAGAGAGTTAGGGAGGGTGAGAGGGAAGGCAGCGCACCCATGGAGCTAGAATAGGAGGAGGCGGCCCGCGCGTTCATTTGGGTCTCAGTGGAGTGAAGCCAGTCAGGTCCTCAGAAGCCAACGCCTAGTATTGGCAAGAAAGGCTGACCACTCATAGTACCCATACGGTTTACCCATATTCCTCACGATGTTTATTCATTTTTAATTACGGTATGACATGTATTTCGTATTCTTTAATTAATAACATACAATTCACACATCTTTCAATAATATAAATAGAAATTTATAAATTACTGACCTATCACTCTATACCAAATTGGCCACTGAAATGTATAAGTTTTGTATATATTTGTCAACTCTTTACTTTCACTTTGGATGCCAACTTCTTAGTAATTTGTTTGGCCTTATATACATATTTCACCTGCAAATATGATTCAGCAACTGCCTTAATTAACTAATTCAAGTGATTATCAGTCGTACATGTGGCCAGCTAAAGTAGAAAATATGTATTTGTGGGCATAATATATTAACACTGATATTATTATTTTGCTACAATATACCCTCTCCAAAGTGGTGCTGGACCCTCTTTCCCTAAACAGTTTTTCTGATGTAATACATATATCAATTACATCATCAGATGGATACACCAAGTTTACTCTGTCTTTAAGTTTTACCAAGGAAAGAATATGTTTATCAGTCTTGTCTGAGTTTAGGGCAACAATGTATGGTTCACAATACAAGGACTTCATTAACTTATATATATCAAATCCTGCTATATATAAAACTATCTTATTTGTACACTTTGAGAGATGAGACTGACTTGGAATATACATGTATTCCTCTGACTCTTCATTAACAGAATCAGATAATATCCTACTTTTCAGAACAGAGTCATTATTTTTAATATTTCTAACACACTTGCTTGACACACTTAAAATTGGAACAGAATCCAATGGTAGGCATTTCCTTGGAATAATAAGCATGGCCAAGTAACCGATCATCCTAACTAGGGAGGCAAAATGAATAATGCAATATTTAATGATACATGTAATGCCAATTACAGTTACACTGAGAAGGATGCCAACTCTTATACTGTATATGTCATGAAGTCGGAAAAAGAAAAATAACTGAATTATTGTTGTATATTCAAAACCATGACATTTTCAACCTTAGTGATGGGTTGGTGATGGGTCTCGCAAACGTAATCCCTTAATGAACTTCCTAATTGATAAATCGGTCCCTCCCTAAGTAACACACAAACACAGCCGTTTATTAATTTGTTTGGTGACCCTCCCTCACACGTAAACATATTTTACCACACCAGATTGTACACACACATACACAAGCACACGCACACACACACACACGCATAGACATACACATGACATACTTTGATAACTGCATAAAAAGGAACTGCTTTACTGTATAATATGTTATTTCTTCACTCTGTCCTGACCACTGAAGATAGTGGTAGTGTTCACCCAAACTGTTTAGTGACAATATATATCATTGTCTGCAGAATGTATGAATTAATCACCTTTTGGGTGACATAAGTCATGGCCAGATTAATAATTAAGGAGCGGCTGGCGAGCTTCTTGCCAATCCCAATATGACTGACCTGACCTCACTTTTCTGACCGCGGGTCGTCTCCTCCTATTCTAGCTCCATGAGCGCACCACACACACACACACACACACACACACACCACTTTTTACCATAGCCTGAGGGACAAGCAAAGCAGCCAGTGTTTAGCTCTGGTTGCTACCGTGTTCCGCTACTCACTCACTACACCTTTATGGCCGCAGCCCTCCCCCTTCATCTACCTCACTCCTCCTTCTCCTCCTGCTTCTCCTCCTCCTTCTCCTTCTCCATTCTTTTCCTACTACTCCTCCTCCTCCTCTTCCTGTTCTTCCTCATTCTCCTTCTCCTCCTCCTGCTTCTCCTCCTCCTCCTGCTTCTCCTCCTCCTCCTGCTCCTCCTGCTCCTCCTCCTCCTCTTATCCATTGTTTTCCTACTATGCCCTCTCTCTTCCATTCTTGAACTCTTATCCTTTCGTATTGCCTTCGTCCTTTCTTCTAATCTATCTATCTATCTTTCATTCCCTTCTGATTGTTTACATTTAACTTTCCCCTCCTTCTCTTCCTCTTATTATCCTCTTATCTTATTATCCTATTTATATTCTTGCTCATTTTCTTCCTGCACCCATCCCCTTCTTCTCCTTCCCTGCATGTGTCTCAAGTTTTCGTTTTTTTATTCTTTTTCGTAATAACAACAATAGAGGCTTCAACACCCAGAACCATAAACCAGAGAAGGATGTGTGGGTACAAATCCTGGATACGAGAGGGAGTCATGAGTTCCAGTTTTAGTTCCAGTTTTAGTTCCAGTTTGAGTTCCAGGTTTAGTTCCAGTTTTTTAGTTCCAGTTTGCCTCAGTACAGATTTCATTACAAGTGGGTAGCTAAACATTACACGAGTTGAATACATAAGAGTTTTTATTTTTCGTTCTGACTTCTCATCCTCTTCCTACGTACGTGTTTCTTTTCTTGATTTTTCTTAGTTTTTTTTTTTACCTTTGCCCCTCCCTTCCTTTCTCACTTTCCTTCCTTCATTCATTTATTTACTCATTTATTCATTAATCAATTTCTCCTCATATTTCCTTATCTGCTTAAAAAACAATAATACCCATAATTATCTTTTCTTTCATGTCTAATTCCTTCCATTGTTTACTTTCTTCTTACTTTCACATCTATTCACTCTCATCCTTTCCCATCCTCTTCGAATGTTTATTTTTCCCCATTCCCCCATCTTTCAATACCATCTATTTATTTCCTTCCTTTCTTCTTTCCTTCTTTCCCATACCACCCTCTCTACCTTCCTATCGACGCTATTTTTTTATCCTATTTTTCCCTCACCTCCCAAATGTCCACGGTTTTAGTGGTTTTTCAACGGTAGTCAGAGTGTGGTTCGAGCTGTGGTCTTGGTGGTTGTCGAGACGGTTGGTGGTTGTGGCTACGTACGATTCGGTATGGTAGTAATGGTAAACAATGATGGTAGCAATGATGGCGAGAAGAGTCTGGTTCCTGTGTGTGTGTGTGTGTGTTTTATTTTTAGTGTAGTGGTGAGAACGGCGATGGTAGCAGTGACGGTGAGAATGGCTGTGGTAGTGGTGTGGTTGTTTTAGGATTTAGTGTGGTCATGATGTCAGTGGTGGTAGCTATGAATGTGGTTGTAACAGTGAGAGAGGAATGGTGGTTGTGCTTTGGATAGTGAGAATAACGATGGTAGCGTAGAGAAAGAAAGACGAGTACTTAGCTCAATAAAAAAAACATTATTAGCCCTACTTTTGAAGCCAGCCAGTCCTACACCATCAAACACAGATTCACCAATGACACACACCAAGGAACAAACGATCAACTGTACTGACAAGTTCTAAAGTGCGGCAATACGTAAGCAAACCTATGGACGGATGGAAGAACACAAGAGAAAAAAGAAGGAAAGGAGAGGAGGCTGTAATACTAATGGTAAAGATGTGAGGAGAAGAAACAAAAGAACAGACGAGAAATCAAGAAGAGAAATTGGATGAGTGACGGGAGGGAAGGAGGGAAGTTTATAGCAAGGGTGAATCAGCTGACCTTGGTAATCATTTCATCAACAAATCTCTACAAGGCAGTAACTAGAGATGGCATGAGGGAAGGGAAGGGTAGGGGATGGGAAGGGGTATAGGAAGTAAGGGTTAGGAGAGGGGAGGGAGACAGAAATGAGGGTTAAAAGAAGGAGGGGGGATAGGAAGTGAGGGTTAGGAGAGGGGAGGGAGATAGTAGTGAGGGGGATTGATTTAAGGGTTAGGGGAAGGGAATAAAAGTGAGAGTTTGGCTAGGGAGGGGTAAAAAGTGAGGGGTAGGATAGGGAGGGAGTAAGAAGAGAAGGGTAGGGTAGGAAGTGAGATAGAAAGTAAGGGGAAGGGGATAGGAAATGAGGGGAAGGATAGAGTGCAAAAATAGAGGGCAAGGCAGGGGAGGGGGATAAGAAATGAGGGTTAGGAGAGGGGGATAAAAATATATGAGTATGGGAAGGAAGGGATAGGGACATAAGTTTATAGGGAGTTTTGGGAAAGGGTTTGAAGGATAAAAAAAAGGGGGAAGATTGGACAGGGAAATAGGAGAGGAAGGGAAAAGGAAAGGAGATGGGAGAAGAAGGAAAGAAAAATAAATCTGGAGAGATGAGATGTGTAGGGAAAATGAAATGGAAAAATTAAAATAAGAAAAAGAGGTTTTATGATGGAGAGATGAATAAAGGACAGTAAAGATGAATAAACAAGAGATACAAATCAATTATTTAAATAAGAAAAGAAGAAACATAAAAGGGACAAAATTAAATATGAAAATAATAGAAATAAGAAACAGAGAAAAAGAAAGGGTAAGACGAGATGAGATAGAACCAGATGATGAAACTGAATTAAAAAGGAAGGAACGATTAAGAGGAAAAGACAGAGAAAAAAAAATGAGAAAAATAGAGAGAGAGATGGGAAAAAAGTAAAAACGACGAGAAAACTAATTACAACACCAAACAAAAACCAGAAAATCAGAAAATGAGATGGAATAATAACTAGAAAAAATTGAGTTAAAATAAAACAGAAAAAAAAAAACTAGAAAAATTGGAGGCATTGGTAGAAAAAAAATGAGATGGAATAATAACTAGAAAAAACGAGAGATAAAATAAAACAGAAAAAAAAACTAAAAAAATTGGAGGCATTGGAAAACTGTAAACAAGAAAGACGAGAGAAATTAAAGAGACAAGACAGAAAAAAACACCACCATCACAACCACAAAAACTACTACTACTACTACTAATCGTACACCGGAACACTAGGGTCGAAAAGTTAAAAAAAAAAGGGGGTTCATTTATTGTTTGGGAACTGGAGGATCATTCATTTAAGTATTCCTCCAGACTCTAGACTACATGTGCTTTTTATATTAATTTTGTTTCCTCTCTCTCTCTTCTTCCTTCCTTCCTTTTCTACGCTTTCATTTTCATTTTCCCAACACTTCCCCTCCCTTTTCCTCAGTTTTTCTTTCATTTCCCTCTTCTCACTTATTCCCCCAGACTGTGCAACAACAAAACAGGTTCCAACTTCTGTCTCCATCACACTAAGGTTTTCCGAGTCACACAAAGTCCTTAGTTACAACACAAATCTGGCAAAACACCAACACAACACCAACACTGTAGTCTCGTCTTGAATACACTAATGGCGTTTCTTGATCTACATTTTTCATACCCTTCTGTAATGGCTCACCTGTGACTAATTAGTTGTGTGTGTGTGTGTGTGTGTGTGTGTGTGTGTGTGTGTGTGTGTGTGTGTGTGTGTGTGTTCGTGTGTGTGTGTGTATTTGTGATATATTTTCTCTATATTAATTGATTCCCAACATAGGCGTGTGGAGCAACCATCAATTTCGCTGACTCTACTTTATATAAGTTACGTAATTTTACCCTAAGATGCGGAAAAACTAATTTGTATTATAAGTACCATAATGGAAAAATTTGGAGGTGGCTAGCTACGGGATGGGCAAGTGTTATGGTGGGTGAAGGTAAGGGTGAAGGTAAGGGTGAAGGTAATGTGGTAATGGGTGACCTGAAGGGTGAAGGGGGTGACGGGCGACGGGAAGGGTGGAAGGGTTCGTGCTGGGTGAGGTGAAGGGTGACGGGAGGGGTGAAGGATGTATTGGTGGATGAGATGGAGGTGAAGGGAAGGGTAAGGAAGGGAGGGATGATGGGGTGAAGGGAGGGGTAAGGAGGGATGTGAGATGGTGGGGTGGGGTGAAGGAAGGGGTAGGGAAGGGAGGGATAGGGAAGGGAGGGATGGTGGGGTGAAGGGAAGAATAAGGGATGGTGGGTGAGATGGTGGGGGTTGTGGGAGGGTAAGGGGTGGTCAGGCCCCCTCCGACACACCTGAGGTCAGACAATACAGGTGTTGCTAATTGGTTACCCAAGGCTGGGCTCTACCTGCGAGGGATGAGTTAGGGAGGAGGAGATGGGGGAGGGAGATGGGGAGGAGGGAGATGGGGAGGGGGGAAATTGGGGGTGGGAAAGAAAATGGGAAAGGAGACTATAAAGGAGTGAAGAGGATGTAGGGAGTGGGGAGTAAGGAAGGAGTAAGAAATGGGGAGGGCATGGGGAGTGTAACAGGAGTGGAAATAGGGCTGGGAAATGGGGAGGAGTCGTAAGTATAAAGAGTGGGAAATTGGACAATAATAGCTAGATAAGAAGGAATGGGAAGGTTATGAAATGGGAGGTGGGAAATGAGTAGGAAGGCGTTAAAATAGGAAATGTTGAAATGGGATAAAAAGATAGGTATATATATATATATGAAAAAAGCTGAAGGAAGGAGTGGCAATGGGGCAATAGGAGTTGGAAGAGTAGAAAAGAGTAGAAGTGAAGGAGAAACAATAAAGTAGGAATGAAAATATAAGCGGCGAAGGAGTGGGGAAGTGAAGTGAAAAATAGGGATGAGAGAAAATGCGAAGTTAGGAAAGGAATGGGGTAATAAAAAGAATAAAATGAGATCATGAGACTGACTGAAAATAAAAGGCGAAACATTGGTATCAGGAAGGTGTAGAGAGAGAAAAATATCAGAAATACTTTAAAATTACACACGAGCAGAAAATAAATGGGAAGAAGAACGAAAATAAGAATGGAAAGAAAGAGAAGAATTGAAAACTGGAAAATAAACACTAATGAAACTGTTAACTGGAACACATATATACCCTGATACTGAAATATCTAGAAAATCAACTTTAGTATTAGAGTTTCTCAGATACACACACACACACACACACATTTTGCTTAAAGGTAAGTAGCCTACTGTAGTATAAAAATGATGAAAATAATAATCGAAATTGAATCTATGAAGAAATAGGTTTCACAAAAAAAAAATAATAATAATACAAGAAAGATTTAAAAAACAAAAAAAACATAAGAAATTGGCTGCAAGAAAGAAAACATAATATCCTTCATGAATCAATAAGAAAGTGAAAAACTCAAAAGAAAATGATAAAAATGGATAGAAATTAGAAAAATGAAAATGGATAGAAATGAGAAAAATGATAATGGATAGAAATTAGAAAAATGATAATGGATAGAAATAAGAAAAATGAAAATGGATAGAAATTAGAAAACTGATAATGGATAGAAATTAGAAAACTGAAATGGATAGATAGAAATTAGAAAAATGAAATTGGATAGAAATAAGAAAACTGATAATGGATAAAAATGAGAAAACTGATAATGGATAGAAATGAGAAAAATTAAATTGGATAGAAATTAGAAAACTGATAATGAATAGAAATGAGAAAACTGATAATGGATAGAAATGAGAAAAATGAAAATGGATAGAAATGAGAAAAATGAAAATGGATAGAATTGAGAAAAATTAAAATAGATGAAAATGAGAAAAATTATAATGGATAGAAATGATAAAAATGGTCTAAAGGTACGTGTCCACTTGAGAGCTGAGAGTGAAATAAATGTCGAGAGTTGGTAAAAAGTAAATGGACACAGACTGGAGAGTACTCTCGGAGAGTTCTGTGATTTATGTCGGAGAGTGATTCGTGACACTAGTGGACACAGCTCACCCACTATCCTGAGAGTACTCTCAGGCACTTTCAGTGTGTTGATATAGCTGAGAGTGAAAGGGCGGAAGTTTAAGTGAAGAAGATGAAAAGAGTGTGTGTGTGTGTGGTGCAGGAGGAGTGAGGCAGGATAATGAGAAAGAAAGGGCGAGAGAGAGAGAGAAAGAGAGAGAGAGAGAGAGAGGAGAGAGAGAGAGAGAGAGAGAGAGAGAGAGAGAGAGAGAGAGAAAGAGAAAGAGAAAGAGAAAAGAGAGAAAGAGAGAAAGAGAGAAGAGAGGAGAGAGAGAGAGAGAGAGAGAGAGAGAGAGAGAGAGAGAGAGAGAGAGAGAGAGAGAGAGAGAGAGAGAGAGAGAGAGAGAGAGAGAGAAGGGTCAGGTCATCCGTCACTAATGTCGTGTTGTGTTATCGTGGTGGAATATTTAGGATGCCTGAAGGGAAATGCTTCACTTCTATAGATTGGGAAGGAAAAGGAAAAGGAAAGGAAGGGAGGAGATGATGATGAGAAGAAGGGGGGAGGAGGTAGTGTTGATGAGAAGGGGGAGGGGGAAGAGGAGGAGAAGGGGGGAGGGGGAAGAGGAGGAGAAGGGAGGGGGGGGGGAGAAACGAAAGAAAAGAAAGAGAGGAAG